>JAYXIM010048542.1:0-104091 GCA_037575425.1 Anastrepha fraterculus | reverse complement strand
AAAAATAAAACAAAACAAGCACATAAAAAGCGAAAAAACTTAGGCAACGGTATCGGACGGCAACAGCTGCTCGCTGTTCGCTGATCTTTCTGTTGCTAGACTGCAGTTTTTCCTCACTTGCTGACTCTGACTGGCACAACGATAATGGCGGCTGTTGCTGTTACAATGTTGCTGCCCATACATACATAGTATGTATAAACATTTGTAGTACATTCTTACTTAGTACTTATTTGCGTGTTTCCAAGATTTTTATGGTAACAAACCCATATACACATGCATATGTACGTACTTACATAACTTGTATGTATGTATATAAAACGGTATACGATATTGTTGTTACTCGTTGTTAACTTATTTGTAGCATTGCTATTGTCGTGTGTTTGCGTGGTTATTGGTCGGTGGCCAGCGGTAAGAATGGTTTTGTTGTTGCCATTACAGCAGCGACACCCCGTAATGGTTTTGCTCGGTAACTTCACCATACCTTGGGTTTTTATTACTTAAGCTGCACATGTGTGGATGTTCATTGATACATACTTACATGTGTATGGGTGTATAGTTTTGTTGCTGTCATTGCTGGTGGTTGTTTTGGTAGCGTTTGTTGCTCGCAATTACTACCTGACCCAGTCAACGCGCTGCTGGCCGGTTAATCCGCCTGTTTGCTTGTCAGCCTGTCGCTTGTTTTTCGGCCACAGCCGTTGACTGCGACGCGCTGCCTAACTGCGCGCTCTCCCCAAACGACTGCTTGTGCTCTGTCGAAATTGTCAGGGGTGCCGCGATGGAAAATAATTTATTTTAGAAAAGTATGCAGAAATGGCCACAAACTCGTTTATTCTATATCTATAAACATACTTAGAACGTAATCTGAGGAATAGGAAGGCATAGTAAATTGAAAACTTTGAAGCCGATTTTCCCGTTAATTTACTTTTTTTCTTTTTGCGCAAAAGGCTTAAAACTGTTTCATGGTCCATTTTTAGCTCCTGGGCGATGCTATGACTACTAACATGCCGGTCAACTATCAAAGTTAGTTCTGTGATTTTATCGACATTTTCTTTACATCAAAAATGCCTGAACGGAATCAACGAAACCAAAATTGCACGTAATTAACTGTTCCAGTCACGGCATCATAAACATCATTCAACATTTCAAAGGGCTGGCTTGCATTTACGCCTTTACCACAGAAGAACCGTAAAATAGAACAGTTTTCTCTTTGTTGGCTTCCATTGTTAACACCCAACTGAATGGAACAAAACAAATACAGCAAAAGAATTTTTTTAATGTGAAATGTCACCATGAGAACGAGCATAAACCTTAAATTGTTTGATCGATACTTTACGAGATATCAACCCCTACAGCCATATACCGAGAAAGTAATGGATTTCTTTCTCCCCTTTCGATACTTTACGAGATGTCGATCACTACCGGCATCTACTGAGAAAAAAAAAAGGATTTCTTTTTCCACTTTGTATATAATTCGCATTTATGATTATTATTTTTCTTTCATTTATAAAAGAGATAATAAAATTTGTAATATGAGTAAGAAATTCCGAAACCTGTTTATATATGAGCAAACACGGATACAGAAACATGCTTCATTGGGAAAAAGTCTACCATGAGTCTCTAACAAGTAGACCCTTTTTTTACAATTTCGTTGTAAAACCTTTATATCTTTTATATTTTTTTACTTTGTTATTTTTCAAATTTATTGTTGTTATAGTGGTATATAACAATGATATTTCGCTTATAACTGTTTTAATAATTATAAAATTTTATTTAGTAGTTTCCAAATTACTGCAGTTCCTGAATCTTTCAAAATTAAATTGATATGGCAGATTGCGTGATTGTTGCCCGATTTTGAATAGTTTGAATGCAGCCATCTATATTGGTATACATCTGTATATGGAGCTGTGCAGCTTCGTTTCTGTTATGAATCACCTAATTTTCTTTTTAAGCAACTTTTTAACTAAATAAAAAAACGAAAAAGATTTGTATTATTTTGACCCTTTTACGCGCTTCATTGCCTTCCAGTTTACAAGTGACAATTGTGATTTAGAGGGACTAAATTGGGAAATCTTGCCCCATCCGCAGTATTCCCCAGACATTGCACCTTCGAATTACCATCTGTTCCGATCAGTGCAGTCAGCCCTTGTTGGAGAGCGGTTCACTTCTTACGAGGACATCAAAAACTGGCCCTAAGAGTGGATAAAGTCAAAAGAACTCAAATTTCTCGTCAGAGGAATCCGTATGTTGCCTGAAAGATGGAGTAAAGTTGTAGCTTCCAATGGCACATACTTCACATAAAAACTTACATTATTTAATTGTTTAAATAATTCGTAACTTTGGCTAAGACAGGACGGAAATTTATTCCCATACCCAATATTATTGTTAGATTTAAATAAATTTGTATATCTACGTTGTAAAATAGCAGGTCTTTTTTGTGTACTTATTCGAATAAATAGAATGAAAAAATAATAAAATCCTTTAAACTTCTAGGTACACTCACATTCATATAATGCAAATTCGTGTTTCTAACAAAACTACATTTTTCTACCCGCATTTGCGAAAATCCATGGAAATGGTAACTCTACTCGCCCGCTTTGGCTTTAAACACTTCTCGCTGCACTCATAGCACTCTCGCTACCCTCCTCCAGTAACAACATATTTTATTTTTATTGTTATTGCTGCTTTGCGTGCGTCCAGTCTTGTTTATACACGCGGCTTGTTGCGATTGCTCCGCCACATTCGTCCCCTTGATTTCCCCTACTCTCTCATCTGACCAGGCCTTTCCGCCAACACTAGGCTTCTGCTATTTTGCCTGTGTGCGTTTCTTTTTCACTTATTTTATTGTTGTTTGCTTGTTGTCGCTATCGGTTGCTGTCGCCTGCTTAACTGCTGTTCATTGTTAGCTGCACACTGTGCCAGCCTGTCGCTGGTTGCTTGCTATTGTTGTCAATACAAACGAAATCAACAAAAGATGGAAATATGTATGTGTGTATGTATGTGTATATGTGTATAAACCCTTGCCGTTGTTATTATTACTGTTGCTATCGGTTATGCCAAGTCTGGGGGATATTGTTGTTGTAGTTGTTTTGATTATTGCTTTCATTAGGAGTATTCTTTTTCTATTTTTCAGCTGTTGTTTGTCGAATTCATATAATATTTTTTTGCTACTTGCTACTTGCTGTTGCTGTTGCTGTACTTATGCGCGCATGCATTTACACCTACACATGCATACATATGTATATGTATGTATGTATATACTTGCAAATCCACTCTCGATGTATGCAAGTTTGACCGTCTGACCAACTAACTGACTTACAAGCAAATAGCCAGAAATGCATAAATACATACATACATACCTACACACTTACATATTGGATAAGTGTTTATCGAACTCGGACATCCATCAGCAACACTTCTTCACTAAAATAATAGCGAAATGGCGAAAACACTGATTGCACAAATTCTATGGAAAATTGTGATTAAACACTCCCAGAGTTGCTCGTTGTTTCCTTATTAAAAGGAGATATACATATGTATGTGTGTATGTATATGCATAACATCGATTGCTGCCTTTTTATCTCTACAATTTCTGCAATAATCAGGGTCAGTAAGAACGGCGGCCAGACTCGCAGCGTCAGGCCCGTGCTTCGTTAACAGAAATGTAAATATTTTCATCCTTTCTGTTTCGATGAGTTACATTGTTTTGGATGGTGAAAAGAATTGAGAAGGTGTGGCCGAGATCAGACCGTTAACCGGCTCTCAGAGAATTTGAAAAAATCAGCTGATTGGCTGACTTTAGCAGGGTCACGAAGCGGTTTGTTTACGAAACAACTAAGATTGTGTTAGTGATATACATACGTTAAAAAATTAGCACAATATCACTTCATTGCCGTCCGAAAAACGACTGATTGGATTAGTGTGTGAATATGTGTTTGTGCGAATTCGGCTGCCGAATCCCCCGTAACGTGACAGCCGAAGTACCCCTCATAAGTTTCTTTTTCACCATAGTTATTGGTCAATCCTTGTAAATCTATCATCCTTGGTTTTTTGTTTCATTTTTTTTTTCAGGTAGTCGCACACGAATTGCTTGAACAGTTTCCTCGCTGTCGTCCAGATGCCTCCCGCGAGAGGTTCTGTTACAGGGACGCCTATTCTTGCATCATGTCTTCGTAGTGATCAATGACATCTAGATCAACGTGTTAATATTTATTTATTTAGTCAAATGAACAAAATGTTTACTGCATATAGGATACAACTTCTTAAAAGATAATTATAAAGGGTGGTTAAGTTTCAAGGGTCAGTGTTGATTTTGAATAAAATAAAATTTTTTTAGGAAGTTATTGGCATTTCTTTTTATTATGACAATATTGGTATGGCTCAATTGAATTGCTTTATTTTACAAAAACAAAAACGTAGCATTGATAAATCATGTTTCGACTTGACTTTAGCAAAATTAAAAAAAATAATAATAATTGTAAAAGTTATTGCTGTTTTTATGGAGCCCGTTCCTCCAGAAGCCCCTTGCGGCGATCATCACAAGTCCTTGGAGATCCACATAAAATCAATCGGACAAGAGATCGAAGCTTTATTTCTTTTTTAAATTAACAACATGGCGGCTTCAGGAAATATTTTTGAGATTTTCGTGGGAAAAACCGACAATTAATTTAAAAAAAAAAAATCGAAATTTTTGAAAAAAAAAATCCTCGATCAATCACAAGTTTTTTATGTTTTCCAAAAGCAGTATACATTTTATTGAAATCTACCAAGCGGTTTTTAAGTTACAGTGATCACCAGTTCAAAAAACATAGTTTTGAGAAAAACGCATTTAAAACTAAAAACTTGCTCTCAAACGCTCCGGAGCGCCCGAGCACCCTTTGTGAATTGTTGAATTACTCGAAACGTATTTGTCGGATTCACTTAAAATTTTCCCACAATATGTTTATGATATTATACTTTAAGAAAAAAAAATTCATTTTTGCAAATTCTGACTACCCCTAACCCCTTAATTATTTTTTCTTTATCGATATTTTTCGACATTTTTAGTTTTTCTGCTCTAAATTATACTTGTCGATATGAAATTGCTATAAATCCGCTGGTGCAATTTACCAAACATTACCGAACTAAGAAAAATATGTCAAAAAGGTCGCTCACAGAAAAACAACTTCGCCGAAATACCAACTAAGAACAGGTGAAAGTAAAGAAATTAGTGTGAGTACCTGCGTTGATTCGCTTCGCAGGATTAATTTAAAGAGCGACGCTAGGGTAAGATTCAGGGATTTGTGTATGTAAACCTCGAATTTTAATTACTGGAAAATGAAAAATTAGCGCCTACACTATAAAAATATTGAAAATAAAATATGAATACACATACATAAATACATATTAAATACATACATACATACATATACATATATACATAAATATAACATCATTAACAAATAGTAGCCGTCCACATTTTACTCGAATTTTTCTAAATGACGGACTGTTGTCGCATTATTTTGGCGTTGACAATGAAGAGCAGCGTAAAAAGTATCGGCGCAAGACAGTAGCGATAACAATAACAGGTAAAAAACAAAAACAGATAAGTAACAAATTTTTAGCGACGCGACAGGGGCCATGAGTAATACACACATGCATACATACATATGTAGGTAGGAAAGGAGAAGTGTGTGTGAGCGACGGCAATAGGAAGAGCAAAACAATATAAATACGCAGCAACTGCGACAGCGGCAATGGCAACAACAGCAGCTGCTAACTGTTGGGCCAGAATTCGTGCGTACTTACATACATACAAATACAAATATATTATACAGATACAAATATACGTATACCTGGGGATGTATGCATGTGATGTGAGCAAGCGAGCAACAGTGTAGTGGAGACAGCATGACAGCAACAATGCATACATGCACACACACACACACAAGTTATACGAAAGCAGCAGCAAGCAGCTCATGCCGCCGCAAGCCGCTGACTAAATTTGCCGAGGTGCTGGCGGCGGCAGGCAATAGCAATAAAAATTACAGGAACAACAAATTGCGATAACAAAGACATGCTGTGCTCGATACTAAAAAAAAACAAAATAAAAATAAACAGCAACAATACGAACATCTTGAATAGCAACAATCGTGAACGCTGCTAATACAAGTAGAAATGTTGAGAGTCAAGCCAGGCAGTTTTTGTTTTTTGTGACGATTAACAAAAACAACAGTGAGCATGAAAGCAGCAGACCAGTATGGCACGATAACAACAAATATTTAATATTTATTATTGTATAATAACTAACGAGTATCATAGCGAATGTTGCTAGACGTAGTGAGAGCGATCGATGACAGCAGCAAAAACAACATTGTAGACTACAAATTATCCATTTTTTCTCTGCCAAAGGCAGAGCAGATGTGAGCAATAGGAGAAAAAAATTGATATTTTGTTGTTTGCTGGCAGAGCAATAGCAATAACAAACAACAACACGCACACACAGCGATACTACACACGGAGCGAGAAAATAACAATAACTGAAAAACTGTACAAAGGCAATACTAATAATAAGCGCGCTTGCAGAAATTGAATTCACACGTAATCAGCGACTGTAACAACAATAACGGCAACAACACGAGGAAAAGAGAGAATCAGAACAATAACAGCAGTGGCTAACCGTACAAAGTGTTTCTATTCGGAAGTAGTAAAAACCATGGTATGTAGTGTTGCCACTAAAAGAAGGCAATCTAGCTGTACTATAACAAAATTGTAGAAAAGTTGTGTCTATACATTGAAAATTTATTTTAAAAAATTTTAAAAACGTGAAGGAATATAGTACATTTGTATCAGTTTTACAATTTTTGTCTGTCTGCTTGTTTGTTTGAGTGAATTGAACTGAATGGATTTTTATGGGACTTTAACTGCTGACTAGATAGCAACCTCGCGTATAACCTGGGGTATATTTGATCAAACTTCGGAAAAAAGTTGTACTATTTTCAAACTTAATACAGAAAAAAACTTATTTTGTAACAAATTCTTTTTAATAAAATTTTATTTGTTCAACGGCTTCAACTTAAGTATGCCGGTGTTTATTTCTTGTTGTAGATTTTTCCCAACTGAAATGAAAATTAATGTTGCTCGCTCATAACTGTTGAAAACGGCCTGGAACATACATACATACATACATATGTATGTATGTACATTTGTATATGCATATGAAAAATTTCAATGCTCAACAATTTTCTGAAGCAGCCCATACTGAAGTAGGATTCAACGCTCAGTTTAGCGCAAATTATAATCAGTTCCCCGACTAGAAATTTTGGTAAGGCGGTGATTAGGCGCAAATAAGGCAGACCGCACTCCAAATTTGCGCCTCATAAGGCAGCCAAACTAGGCCCAAGTCCTGAAAGGTATCGCCACACATCTGCCTCATTAGGCGCAGGTTCGAAAAGCCGAACTTCGGTAATACTCCGGATGCCCTTCTACAAATCAGTTAGGGATTCCAATTTATGCCTAAGTGAGACACTGCCACATATTTTCGTGACCACAACCAAACTTGGTATTGCTCTGGCATGCCAATCTTTGCCTTGCCTAACGTGGGCCTGATAAGGTAAATGTGAGGCGTGCCTCAGTATGGCCTCCTGCCTAACTCGGGCCTAACTGATTCTTCGGCATGCCTCACTGTAATTCTAGTCGGGTCAGTGCAATTATCTATAAACATTTGATGACAGGTATCAATATTTTTGCCCTTATATGAAATTGTGGTTTTTATCCAAAATATACATATGTACCTACATATGTACCATATATATGTACATATGTATGCACATGAAATTCTCCAGCCTGGGTATAAATAAGTAATAATGGACAGAAGACAAATTAGATTACAATATTGGCAGAAAATGAAAGCAGTTTGAGAAAGAATTAAGAATTACAGACATATTTTTGGGTAGGGCTACCAGCTCTCCAAAATATTAAAATAAACTAAATTAATTAAAATATACATAATTTGTTGCTATTGAATTGCAATTTGTTACAGAAATATTTAAAATAGGATTGCCATCTATCAAATAAATTAAAAAAAAAAATTAAAAACAAATAAAAACAAAAAACCATTGTAATTGGTGCTTACCTCTCTGTTGAGTGGAAATATTTCTCCTATTTGTGCTGCACGCCTTTATGCTTTCCCACAATATGGAAAATTCTACAGTTTTATGCCGTATGCAAACGGAAAATGGTTTTTTATGAGGAGAGGTTTGCCATTGACTGATGAGAGACGACCGCTATTAGAAAAAAACTTTTTCTAACATTTCCGCCGCCGTAGCCGAATGGGTTGGTGCGTGACTACCATTCGGAGTTCACAGAGAGAACGTACTATAGGTTTGAATCTCGGTGAAACACCAAAATTAATAAAAACATTTTTCTAATAGCGGTCGCACCTCGGCAGGCAATGGCAAACCTCCGCGTGTGTTTCTGCCATGAAAAAGCTCGTCATAAAAATATCTCCCGTTCGGAGTCGGCTTGAAGTTGTAGTTCCCTCCATTTGTGGAACAACATCAAGACGCACACCACAAATAGGAGGAGGAGCTCGGCCAAACACTTAAAAGGGGCGTACGCGCCAATTATATATATAGGTATATACATGTAACATTTCGTGTTTCATACCCCGGCACAACCGGTAGTGATATGTAATTAAATAGTTAAGGTAGGTAGGTGAAAGATTGAAATACCACTCGGGCACTCCCCAAGTAGCATTTTAGCGCCATTTTGATATCATTATGAGACCTCCAACAGGCAGATATCTACAGCCAGCCAGAGCTGTTGATGTAACGGAGTAGATTAATGGAATTTAGGTTGGCGCACTGCACCAAGTTGTAGAAGAAAGGAGCACCCAGTGGCCTTAAGCGCCTAGTTGCCAAGCCCAGACATTTACAGAGAAAGTGCTTAACAGTGCCCTTCTCTGCAGGGAGTATCTTTCCCTATCTACCTACGCTAGTTGAAGAAAAAAATGTAAGTATTACAATGTTGGTATCAAACGAAAGGTGTTTGAGCAAGCTTCGGACCTATTTTGGTATGGCCTTGCCACCAATCTGAAAATAGTTATTAAATAAGTATAATAAAGGGTGGTTAAGTTTCAAGGGCCGGTGTTGATTTTGAATAAAATACAATTTTTTTAGGAAATTGTTCTCATTTCTCTTTATTATGATAATATTGGTATGGCTCAATTACGTATGGAACAAAATATCGGCCAAATGGCCGCCGCGACCACGGCGGCACACCTCCATCCGATGGTCCAAATTTTCGATGACGCTGAGGCATAATTGAGGTTCTATGCCGTTAATGTGCCGAATTATCTCATCCTTTAGCTCTTGAATTGTTGCTGGCTTATCGACGTACACCTTTTCTTTCAAATAAGCCCAAAGAAAGAAGTTCAACGGTGTCGTTTACGTTTAGGTGTGGTTCACATTCAACATCGGCCCTTGAAATTTAACCAACCTTTATTTTGAAGCGGAGCTGAAACAAAACGTAGGAATAACTTAAGGGGTTAGAGGTAGTCTGAATTTAAAAAAATGGAGTTTTGTTGTTTGCATTTTCTTAAAGTATAATATCTTAAAAATATTGTTTGAAAATTTGAAGTGAATCCGGCAAATACTTTTCGAGTTATTCAACTATTAACAAAGGGCGCTCGTGCTCTCCGCAGCGTTCGAGAGCAAGTAGCTAGCAGCAGCTGCAAGCAACCGACGTATGAAGGTGGCAGATAAGCGCGCTAACGATAACACTCTACAAGGCAGAATGCTACGCAGGCAACAGCAAATCGATATTATGGAAGCTGTTATGACGGCTGAAGAACTATTATATGGCCCAGGAATAGATGACACAGTGTAAGTAATTAAATAATTCGTATGACTCTGCATAAATCGATAGCAAAACTTTAAATACGTTTTTCTCAAAACTATGTTTCTTGAACTGGTGATCACTGCAACTTAAAAACAACTTGGTAGATTTCAATAAAATGTATACTGCTTTTGAAAAACATAAACAACGTATGCCTGATAAGGATTTTTTTTTCAAATTTTTTTTTTTTTCTCGAAAATCTGAAAAATATTTCCTAAGGCCGCCATATAGTTAATTTTGAAAAAAAAAATCGATCAGGCATAAGATTATCTATTGATAAAACCAATTTCTCTTGTCCGTTTGATTTTAGATGAATCTCCAAGGACTTGTGATGATCACCGGAAGGGATTTCTGAAGAAACGGGCTCCACACAAACAGCGATTATTAATTTTTGTTTTAATTTTGCTAAAGTCAAGTCGAAACATGATTTATTAATGCTATGTTTTTATTTTTGTAAAATAAAGCAACTGACTAGCAAAAAATTATTAAAAATCATCATTTTTCGGGCCTCTGACTACCTCTAACCCCTTAAAAAAATTTCCAAAAAAAAAAAGTCCGGTTAAGTTAGATCCGTAGATCTTAGTGGAAAGTCAAAAGTATTATTTTTTAACACCTAACGTACTGGGAGCTGGCAATGGGACCAGAAGTTTGACCCAAAAGCTTCCATACTTTTTGCATTGATTTCTGGTAGAATAGTGAGCCAACTAACTACTAACTGTCTCGGCTACTCTGAAAAAGAAACAGTCGTCCCAAAAAATTACTGTTTGCTTGTTCTTTAATGTTTCGTGAATGATTTTCGGTGCTCCAAAGGTCACATTTCTGTTTCTTGAGAGCGCCAGAGAGTATGAAGTCCGCCTCAAAAAATTAGCCCAACTTCATGTATCTGAATGACGCTAAGTCAAGTGACAAAGCATGTCTACTGACATTCCTTTCAATCATTAGAGTTAACGATGCTTTTTGTAGGAACATTTGAAGATCTCGTTACATGCCTGAGTATGTAGGTAGTGATGTGTAAGCATTGAGTGCGATGAATATTATAGATTTGAGGGGAAATTGAGAGCTTGTATTTGCATGACTCGAGCAAATTAAGAAATACATCAGTATTGATAAAGGTAAACTTAAACGAAATGGTAATACTGTCATATAGCCTAAACAACAAAACACACACATATACATACACAAACTTATTCGGCATATTTCGGCACTTACAGAAATGTCTACAACAACGCGGATGACCACAGACGACAACGCCACTGTAGCAACGCCAGGGACAATGACAACGTCAGCAACAACAAAAACAATAGTAATAAGAACGAAATCAAAACAGTGACGCAAAGGCGTGGCGGCGAGACAAGAAAATGGGCGACTAGCAGCTAGAAGCAGCAACAGTAGCAGCAGCTGCTGTCGTTCATTTGAGGTTGTTGTTCAAAAATGAATATTAAAAACACAATAACAAAAAAAAACATGTATGCCAATAACAACGCCAATACCAAAACACACTGGCATCAGCAACGACGACGGCGGCAAAAAGCAGAGACATCGCGTAAAGGTGCGCAGACATTAGCCAAATAAGCGAAGCCGAGCCGAGTGAAGTTGTGCCATTCAGCGAAGCAGGCAGTCAGTCAGTCGGTTATAAAATCGTACAAACGAGCACACATACACACATAAACCTATGTTGCTGCGATTGTTTGTACTTACATACTTGCACGCACATACATACATATGTATGTACTTACCGGCACGGAGGCAGACCACCAAACAACAATAGCAAGTACATGCCAAACAATTGGCAGGCAATAGTCGAATTTTGAACAGCACTAGCATTGTTTTCCGCCAAATGCCAAGAATTTCCAAGCAGAATTTATCAAAATTGGAAAATTACTTATAGGTACACACACACATTCATATGCATGTTCGTAGGTGAAAATAGTGATTTTTATGCATATTTAGCGAAATCAAGTGTTTGCCACTTCACAGATCTGTTCCAACAGCTGTGCGGAATATCCTAGCGTATATTGTAAAGGGGACATAAAAGTGATTACTTCTGAATACTGTTACGAATGAAACAGAGACGGAGGTTGGGATTTTCATGTAAGCAGATTATTTTTGGTTGTTTGAATCATGAACGAAAGTGGCCAGCCAGCAACTCAACAAGTTGTTTGCAGGCGAGATGCAGAGAATATTCTATCGTTTCCTAGGCCAACCTCACAGTCATACCAAAAAGAAGAGTATGACGGAAATCGAGTTAAAGAATAAAAGTATTAAGTTACGTTTAAGTCTAGAGTAATGCTAGCACAAGGTGGCGTAAAATTAATTACGCTTTCGGATGATTTATAATTTTTGCTAATGGTGCTAAGAAGTTATTCAAAACCAAAATTGGATGATTAATTTTGTGCCACCTTTAAAAAGCGTCATCAATAAAACACTGAACAAAAAATTGTTTGACGATGGAAAAAGCTTTATTTAATTATCGATAACACATTTTAAGGGGTTAGGGGTAGTCAAAATGATGATCCCCAATAATTTTTTTGCTAGTAAATTGCTTTATTTTACAAAAATAAAAACTTAGCATTAATACATCATCGACTTGACTTTAGCAAAATTTGAACAAAAAAAAATCATAATTGTAAAAGTTATTGGTGTTTGTAAGGAGCCCGTTTCTCCAGAAGTCCCTTGCGGTGATCATCACAAAGTCCTTGGAGATTCATCTTAAATCAATCGGACAAGAGGAATTGGTTTTTAATAGATAATCTTGTGCCTGGTCGAAGCTTTTTTTGGCGGCCTCAGGAAATAAAATTCAGATTTTCGACAATTAATTGTTAAAAAAAGTTGAAATTTAAAAACAAAAAAAAAATTCTTCGATCAAACACGAGTTTTTTAACATAGTTTGTTCAGTTCAAAAAACGTAGTTTTGAGAAATACGCATTTAAAGTTTTGCTATCGAACTCCGGAGCACCCGAGCACTCTTTGTGAATTGTTGAATAACTCGAAAAGTATTTATCAGATTCACTTCAAATTTTCACGCAATATTTTTATTATACTTTAGGAAAATGCAAAACAAATCCAATTTTTTGAAAATTCTGACTACCCTTAATGCTCTAAAAGGATAATAATTACAAAGTTTAATATTTTGGTTTTTTGAAAACTAGTTGCAAAGTATAGAAAACAGTTGAAAAGCGGAAAATTTTTTATCCACCGAAAAAGATGATGACTCCATGAAAATATTTTTTTTTGTCAAAAAGTACTTACGTTTTACTCTGTTACCGTTTTTTGAAAATGAAGCACTCGCACTTCAATTCTGTTTTTTCACCCATTTGCACAAAAGTGAGATTATTTTGAAATGTGATAAATCATAGACAATTGTTTTGTGCTTTATTATTGTTTGTGTTATATATTTTATTTTATAATACTTAGTTTGGATATAAAATTGAATCAAAACTGCAATACCATACTAGGTTGTTCAATAAGTTTTGCGGTTCGATAAGAACAATACAATTTTATAGTTTGAAATACACTTTATTATTCAATATAACCTCCCTGAGCATCAATACACTTATTCCAATTTCTGAATTCCATCCCTGAAGTGAGAATCTAGAAGGGCTGCAAAATACGTTTCCACAGCTGTTATTTGATGAAAAACGCTTTCCACGCATGAACTTTTTTAGCTCTAGAAACTGATGGAAGTCGCTAGGGGCTAAATCTGGTGAATGCAGTGGATGCTCCAAAACAGTTCGAACTTTAATGCATGGATTTAAGCCATTGTCGAAATGCTCTTGTGACTCGGTGCATTGTTCTGCTGAAAAATATTTTGTTTTCTTTTGCAAGTCTTTTCTGGGTCTTTTTTGAAGAATGTTTTCCTCAGTTAGTCTAAAGGGTTACAATAATACTCAGAGTTTATTGATTTACCAGTTTGCAAGTAATTCACAAACAAAATTCCTTTCACATTCCAAAAAACTGGTGTTAACACCCTCTTGGCCGATTTCTGGACACGAACTTATTTCGGAGCCGAAGAACCATGTAGACACCACTCTTTAGCCTCCTGTTTTGATTTAGGATCATAGCGATAGACCCAAATCTCATCCGTAGACATGAATCGATGCAAAAAAAATCCATTTTATTCTTTGATAATGCTGTAAATGTTGCTGAGAAATTCGCATTCGAACGTATTTTGGTTTCATTGTTAGTGAATGCGGCACACAGTTTTCTGAAGCCCAATACGTCCGTCAAAATATTGCTTACACTGCCCAATGAGTTGCCTAAAGTTTCTACTAAAACTCTTTCAGTCACTCGACGATTTTCCAATACGATATCCTCAATTTTTTCTACGCTTTCTGTTGTTGCAGTTCTCGGACGTCCTTGACGTGGATCGTCTTCAAGGCTTGTACGGCCATGTTCAAATCCAGCAACCCATCTTTCTACTGTACTAATTGTTGGCGAAAAGCTCTTATACACTTTCAACATTCGAACTTTTCTTTTGCTTTTAAACCTTCCAAAAATAAAAATTCCATTACTGAACGATGCTTGATTTTTTCTATTGTGGAAATTATTGTGACACGTGGGTACTAAATGGTTTGTAATCAAAAAATTAATTGTCAGATTGAAATGAAAATTCACATACGTTCATACGAAGAGTGTACCAACATAACAAAAAGAATGTAGGCTAGTAGCAATGCGCTCTCTTATCGAACCGCACAACTTATTGAACAACCTGGTACAGCATTTGTATTTCTCCGTCTTTAGCAAAAACGAATAAATTTTTCCATCTTTACGTGGTCGTCACTGTTCTCACCAGCGGTTAGCAGCCTCCCAAAGAGCATGGATTATACCCATTTTACATTGATGTGATTAATTCCGTGTCGTTCGACTGAGGAAAGGATTGAGTGGCAGAAAAGTGGCATTATCAAAAGCGCCTCAATGTCCGCGAACGCACTCATTGTGTACTCGTCAGCTTCCAGCCCGGCTTCAAGATCGTTTAAGACTGATTTACGTGATTTTCCACTCTGGTAAGCATTTTGATTTCTACTATTATTCTATTCTATTTCACTCAAATATGTTTCTCTACCACTCGTTCTAGACTTTTTAAAGAGAACGATGACCACTAGCAAGCGAATGCTGATCAGGTACTTTTCCCACTTGTATAGACTACTACACATGGAACCATCCTCCGATGCTCACCATACCCCAATGCCCAACAATACCTCAATCGCACGCTATTCGGCACGTCGATATTGTTCAATCATTTCGCGCAGAGCGTCGATACTTTCTGGCACAACAACTGATTATGGTCGACCTTTCCGAAATTCATTAGTAAGTGAAGAGCGACCACGAGAAAGTTAATTCTACCAGTTTGTTACGGTGCTACCGGGGCGGTGGTTACTCACCGTGTAATGATTTTAGTTCATCGATGCATTCTTGTCTTACTACCTACTTCGAATATTTTGAAAAATAATCGCACACGCACAATTCGCTCATTGGGTCTGCTCATGCAAAAATTATGCAGTAACTAATTTCCGAGAATTCTCTCTCAAAGAGAAAAATATCAAAACCAGTAACCATTTGCAAGTTTAACGAACAGCTGATTAAATTGTTGGCAGGAAAAATCACAAAAATTAAAAAAATTTCACTTGAGTTACCTTGCATTAGTTGAAAAAACAATATATGAAGCAAATCAAATGGAAAATAACACGCTTCGGAATCACATAACTGCATTTTGTCCACATCAATTTGTTCCATTTCATCATCGCTGTCAGATGAAGAACATTCCATCGGCAATTGCAATTTCCAAATTTTAATTCGTGTTTATTTTTACTTTGCGATCAGCTGTTTTTCTCGCTTGCAAATTCTTACCAGTAAAAATTTACCGAGTAAAAACTTGCAACTTCCACTCAAAATTAAATGCCATTTTGCTCGCTCACTTTCCCCTACTTTTCAGTTTTTTTGGGTACTTGAACACCAAAACGTGATAATTTGTAACAATTCTTACAAACTATTTGCTTAATGAACAGACCTATTGCCATCGTCACGGTCTATGATTTTTCGAATACCCTAAATCTGGCGAATGATTTAAGATAACTCGAAAATTTAGCGACGTTTCCATGTAATGCGCGAAAGAATCGAAGTAAGAGCAAGTAATTGGGAGGAAACGACACTAACGGCGGTTGCTTAAAAGTGAATTCTCCTTAAACTGCCTGGATGCCTACGAAACATTTTCTCCTCTTTGACAGCTAATACGGATTTTCAATTGTCTTTGTGCAAATCCTAAATAAGCCCATTGTGGAAGCCATTTGATAGGTAAGGTTGAGCGTGTCCATTGAAAAATATTCATGCGTTTTTCATCAAAGACTGGATTAAATTATGATTTTTTATTACTTGGTTTATTATTACATTTCTCTCATTTTTATTCTAAGGCTGGGCACAGATTCGGAGTAAAAAAATGCATTACATAAAATCGGAATTTGCTGATGTTGATAGATATTCGAGTAGAGGTAAGCCCATTTTTATTGCACTTGTTCGTGGTTGCCTAAATCCTACGCAGTAATTACCTCTTTAACCATTCCTATGACCCTCCAAATCAAAAAACCTTTGGTCTCAGTAAACTACGCCGTTAATTTGTTAACAACAACATTGCTGCTAACGTTGCCAGTTCTGTTGTGTTAGTTGAGGTGTTATTGCCGTTAGCTATAAATGTTGTGGACAGTTTTTGCTCTTTCTGCTGTAGGTAAAATAACCTTTGAGAGACACACACATAACCACATTAAAATGTAAAAGTAATAAACAATACATATATAGGTATGTACATATATATGTGGTTACGTATGGGAGTAGGCATGTATGTGTGGTCTGTAGGTATAAAAAGTACTCGTACACAAACTTTGCAGCCAGCGTTGTTGCCGACTTTACGGGCGGTCGCCTGAGCAATTTTACCCAGTGGGGGTTGGTAGGCATTTTGGGCATGCACATATCTACATACATACACACTTACATTTGTATGTGCGCTTGTGTTAACGAATTTAGTCACTATTTCCTGTGCAATTACAGTTTTGTTAAAGTTACAACGCAGCGACAATTGTCAAGTATCGCAACAGCGACAAAAGATTGGTGATGTGTATGTATGTATCTATGCGTATCTACATACATACATACATACAGTGGCTCACAGCTTATTTTATGCAGTGCATAGTCTCAAATCCCAAGCTTTATAACTACAAAACTAAGAAGAATATGAAAAAGAAATTGGGACCATTAAAAAGATAAAAAACTCAAGTTTAGAAAAATAATTTCATTTATTGTGAAAATATGTATTTAAATAACATAAAACAACCAAAATCAAAAATACTGCATAATTTCAGGTCACAGCTTATTTTATGCAGTCGCTTCTTTGTACAACGGTACTTAAATATTACGTTATTTAAGAGTAGTAGGCGTATGTAATATCATCGCTTATTTATAAAATTACTTTGTATTCGCTTTTTAGTTTGATTTTAGTATTTGAAGTGTGAATTAATGTGATTAATAAAATGGGTCCGCGAACAACGATAGGTCAACGTGAATTGGTTATTCACCATTTCAAAAACGGCCAATCGCAGCGAAAAATAGCAGAAATAGTTAACATTAACGCCCCTACAGTACAAAAAATCATCGAGCGCTTCGTCCATGAAAATCGTGTACATAATAAGGGCAGGGAACCACCAAACAAAATTTTCAGTGACACTGATGAGCGAACTATTGTAAGAAGGATAAAAGCTAATCCACGACTCTCGGCTCCGAAACTGACCTCTGCAGTTCAATCTGACCTCGGTAAACAATGTAGTGTGGAAACTGTTCGCCGTATTCTGCGCAAACACGATTTTCATGGCCGAGTAGCACGTAAAGGACCTTTTATCAGCCCAAAAAATAGACTTTGCCGACTTAGATTTGCCAATGAGCATGTTTCAGAGACGTCAGAGTACTGGAATTCTGTTATTTTCGCAGATGAATCGAAATTCAACATATTCGGCTCGGATGGGATGTCCTATGTTTGGCGAAAACCAAATAAGGAATTCAATAAAGAAAATTTGAAACCGACAATGAAACATGGCGGTGGCAGCGTCATGGTTTGGGCCTGCATGTCGGCTGCTGGTACTGGGAGGTTGACATTTATTGAGACAACAATGGACAAATTTAAATACCTACAGATTCTGAAGGATAATTTGTTGCAGAGTGCCGAGGATCTGGGTATAAAATCAGATTTTCGATTTTATCAGGATAACGATCCAAAGCATAAAGCGGGTATTGTACAAAGCTGGCTAATATATAACTGTCCTCACTTGATGACGCCGCCGCCACAGTCGCCAGACTTAAATGTCATTGAAAACTTGTGGTCTATACTAGAAACTAATATCCGGAAACATAAGATTTCTAACAAAAACGACCTAAAGGAGGCGCTGAAAACGGAGTGGACGAATATTTCGCCAGATATTACAAAAAAACTGGTGACATCAATGCAAAATCGCCTTAAATCTGTTATAGACAACAAGGGTTATCATACCAAATATTAAAAATACTTCAAATTATGTTTAATATTAAGTTTTTTATAATTATAAGTAACTGCATAAAATAAGCTGTGACCTGAAATTAACCAGTATTTTTGGTTTTCGTAGTTTAAAGTTATTTAAATATATATTTTCACAATAAATGAAGTTATTTTGTTAAATTTGAGTTTTTTATCTTTTTAATGGTACCAATTTCTTTTTCAAATTCTTCTTAGTTTTGTAGTTATAAAGCTTGGGATTTGAGACTATGCACTGCATAAAATAAGCTGTGAGCCACTGTATATGGCTTTCTTCGTGTAATCGCGCAAGAAGTTCTGGCACATTTCGTATGTTTTATCAAACAATTTTTTTTTTTTTTTGGTTTTGTAACTGCGAGTATTTTATGCTGCTGTAATGCTTATATTTTCACCTACATACTTTTATATAATCGTAGATTTTTGTTTACATCCATTCTTTTCTTTTACTTTTTCTTTCGATGTGAAATGTTTCAGTTATTGATTCATTTGGTTGATATGCACCTAATCACAAGTACATCCTAGAACCTTTATTCGCGCCTTCCATGCTTTATATGCGAGATGGGCCTATTAAGAAACAATTTTACGCTATGATTTTTTCGACGATTTTCTGGCATGGGGATATTGTATTTAACTAGAAAAAGTTTGAAAGGCAATGTGGAGTGAGTTAGCGGAGCGCTGATGATTTGCGCTGCCGTAATTGCCGTCTTTTGTTCTCTTAATCTTTCGCGGAACTAAGGAAGAAAGTGAAGGGAAGTAATGCTGACTAACAATTTGACCTTCAGTTCAGTTTCAGTAGCGATTTTCGAGGTTTTATGTATAATTTTCCAATTCGTAGTTTTATTGTTTCCGGCGAGGTAGCAAATACTTACTTACGCAGGTTTAATGTAAATGAAGGATAAAAAATGTTTTTAGAATAAAAACTTCTGCCTGTTTACGAATCATGGATAGAGTCCAGAATCCAACGTTGATTAAACTGGGATCTATTGGATGATTTTCGAAATAGTTCACGTACCTACTCTGTTTGTAGCCGTGCTTTTATTTTTGTTAGTGTAATTACAAATATTTTTGACATCTATGATTTTATTGTTGTAAGATACTTCGTTTATCTACGAACCACCATTAACAACGATAACAATGTCAGCCTTGAAATCCAACGGAGGGGAATTACTGTTACTTACTGGCAGGGGAACAAGTGCTACGTTGGACGCAATTGAGTAGTAAAGTCCTCTCTCGACGAACAAAACGAACACTCTACAAGGCTCTCATCATGCCCGTGCTAACGTATGAGCAGAAGCTTGGATGATGACAACATCCGATGAGGCGTTCCCTCTGCGTTGGAAAGATCCGGTGGGAAAGGATTTGGCTTCATTTGGCGGCGGTTAGCACGTCATTCCCATAGTAGCCGGTTCTACGTTACCGGTATGACTCGTGTTTTTCCCGACCCAGGGCTGCCGAACCCAGCAATCTAGCCCTGTCTAATGAACCATTTATCATCACGAGAAAGAAACGACTGGCGCGTTTTGTTAAACTCGGCCAAAGTCGCGTAAGTGGTTATCGCGCCAAACAAGAAGAATAAGAATTACATATATTTTTCTATTACAATTTTTGGTTGAGTTATTAAAATTTGATTGTTTAAAATATTTTTATTTAAAATGGTTAATAAAATTTCGTTGCTCTTAGAAGTACCCGCGATTTTGTATTGGCCAACTTATATTGATGTTATTGTTAAACCCAAAAAATTATTGTACAAGCGGCTGTGTGCACATACATATGTACATACATGTGTACATAATCACCACCGTCATTCACACTATCGCTACGTTTTTGTTTCATCGCCGCGTCGCCGTACTCATATTGCTGCTCCACACATGCATACGCACATACATATAATATATGTATATGTACATCGGCATCGCAGCTGTAGTTGTTGTTATTGCTCATGCTGTTGTTTTGTCGCCTTTGCCATTGTCGTCATCGCCCCATATTGCTACATAGCCAGAGCAACACTGTTGTCATTGCCTCCACCCGGCTAGCCGCAAACGTCTCTCCAACACGTAACGTCTCTCGATACATTTTGCGTCGTGGCGTCGCTTTTGCTTTCAGCGGTTGCGGCTTCGACTTTGGCTTCGGCCTCAGCAGCAGCAGCAGCAGCAGTGACGTGAGCGTTGCTATCAGAGTTGGGTAGCTCGTTGAGTTGGATTGTGAACAAGTGGTAGTGAGCGGATGCATATATGCACACACACATTTATACTTAATATTTGTATGCACAGATTGTTAGGGGTCGTCATCGCGTCATTGCATTGACCATACAATCTATATAGCCGTTGTTATTGTTGTCGCCGGCGTCACTGTGGTCGCCGGTTTAGTTGTTTTTGTTGATACTGTATGGCTTTTCGTTCAGTTTTCACACCACTTTTGCTGCTGCTGCTGCTGCTACTCACCCAAACACACACACACACATACAATCGAGCACGCGCGCATGCACATATTCTCTGGTTCCCCTTCTCACTGCTGTCTGACGCGCTCTGCCCCTCTCTAACAAACACTCTGCAGCAGGTAATCGCCAGCAATCGCTGCCGTCCCGTTCAGCTCAACTCAACTCAACCCAGCTTAGCTCAGCTCGACGACGTGTTTCACATTCAGTTGCTCGACTGCTGCTGTGACTATTTGTCCACTCTTAAAAATCTACTGTCGTTTAGCTGAGTATTGTTCGTGCGTGTCGCCGATATAGTTGTTCGTTATCGTTCTCCACATTTCGTTCGTTCCGTCATCATTCCTTTTAATTGCAAGTTGCTGTGCTGAAATTGCTGTTGCTACACTGATTGCTGTTGCTGCTATGCGATTTCATCATTGTACCGAACGTCGTGGTGAAAAGTAGGCGCGCGGTGTGCGCGTTGTTTTTTTGAAACGAAGCAAACTAAAAAGTGAACTGCAAGAATTGTTGCTAGTGACTATGTGTATGTGTGTATGTGCAGCCGTTTGTGCGAAATAAAAATTTAAATTATATTTTCGAGACTTGTTTTTGTGCTCGGCGCTTTTGAAAGTTTTAAACAAAACAAAACAAAAAAAAAAAAAAGACGCACCGCTTTGGCGCCTGTCACTGGTGTTGCCAGTAGTATTTTTTTGGCTGTGTGTGCTAAGTTTAATTTATTGGTCAACAACAATTCGAACAAACTACCAAAGCAAAATGAGGCAGTCCGGATCCACCGATTCAAAGCCGGAAACTTACCAAGGTAACGCGAAAATCTGCCGCTTAGTGGAGCTTTATCCGTGCATGTATGATCGCTCGCATATACACTACATGAAGAAGGATGTGTTGGATAAGGCGTGGGACCAAATTGCCAAGGAAGCGGGTGAAGATGGTAGGTATCATGTACATATATACGTACATACACACACGCATCCAAGTAAACACAGAAAAAACAAAACTGTAACCGAAAAACGGCAACACTTTTGACTGAATGCAATTACAACAACAACATAAACACCTTAATTACCATTGCCCGCTTGCCTACCGCTGCTACATCACTGCTTTTCTTTACACTCGGTGCCTGTGGGCTTGTTTGCTCCACCGCCTGCCAGGCAAAACCTTTTACAGCCTACTTGTAGCTGCCCTCACGTATTTTTGGCTTGCTATTTGGTTTTGTTATTTTTGTTTTGTCTTTGCTTGGTAGTAGGCTAACGCTGGTAGTCACTGCGTCAGTTGCGCGCTTTTTGCTGCTGTTGTGGCTGACAAGCGCGTGCTCGTTGCGACGGCAACGATGACGGCGGCTCTTGTATGTGCCGTTGACAACCAACCAACCAACCAGGCAGGCAGCCAATCAACCGTGTTCCGCTCACCCTGTGTGCATTTTAACACGCAAGCAAAATGTTGCTACCGCCATTGTCCAAAAAGTCTTGGTGTATTTTTTGTTGTTGTCATTTCCCCATTGCTGTGCTAAAATACAACATCTTATTAATATTGCCATGCTATCGCTGCTGCGTCTACGCTGTGCTCGCCAGCGATGATGTTGGCGCGTTTGTTTTGTTGGTGGTGGTGGTTGTAGTTGTTCTTTCAATATTTATTCGTGCTTTGAGCGCGCTCTCTCTAACTTTCGCACCAAAATTCTCTCAACGTTTGTTTTCCTCCACATATTGCTATGTGCGCTCTTCTTGTTTTGTTCCCTGTTTGCCATGCAATGTTTCCGGCTGTGTTTTTTTTTTTTCTGCACTTCTAGTTGAGCGCGCTACAATGTTGCCAACTGCGGCAATGCATAGCAGCGGGGGCAATATTTATTTGACGTTGTGGCAGCGGAAATGCCGGTGACTCGGTCACGTACATACATATCTGCTGCCTTGCAGCTGAGTTTTGTCCTTCGTGTTGCCTCTCCCAGCAGTGAGAAAGTATCATTTGCTGTACTGTACGAAAACTCTTGACTTTGTTTTTGCTTCTGACTTTTTATTATGTGTCTCGATTTGCATTGTTGATATATGAACTGTTTACTGCAATTAGTCTAGTTGGAGAACTGATAATGCGATCTGATTGGACAACCAAATGAGATGGACTTCAAATCGAGATCAACTTGAGGTTAAGTTGAGTTATTTTAATTTCTCCAACAATAGGTGATTTCTCTAAGCGTAACAATACTAAATTTTGCAAGAGTACGAGAGCACCACCGTTTAAGAATTGCAGCAATTTGAAAAGGAACAACAAAAATAGCTAGCACTGAGTTTCATTGGGCGTCGTACGCTTCATTGCCAGGAAATATGGTATAATATTTATATTTTTTATTTTATTTATTTCAAGAGGTCAAGAAAACATGATAAGTAAGGAGGTATGAAGTGTTTAAGGAAATTAGTGCTTTGAAGCAGAAAAAGGCAATTAATGTCACCTTTAATAACATTGAAAACAAACGAGAGAGCAAGAATCGATTCTATACTTCGTGAATACTTCAAGTCTACCAATAGCAAACAGGATGTGTAAGATGGGATAGGATCACAAAAGTTTAATGATCTTAGTACAAATTTCAGTACAGTTCATTTATCTATTTCTCTTGAAGGATTCTCATTGAGTTTTTGCGTTTTAGTAGCAACACTGATGTTTTTTTGTGATCACTGATGTTTTCGGTTTTATTTTGTAACAGGCAAGTAAGTAAAAAATGAAGGATCTGGAGCATTCCAGAGTAGTAAAGTGCTTTTACTTAAGTTGAAACGATTCAATAATGTCGAAAGGGAAAAATTATACCCCAGCTCTTTGCCCCTGGACTCAAAATCAGTGGCGTTATATTTTATTCAGCGATGAAACGATAATAAATAGAGTTGGTCCACATGGTAGGAAGTACGTGCGGCGGTCAAAACGGCAGCATTCGACCACTAGTTCGTCTCATCAAACATAAAGCACGGGGAGGGCTCGTTAATCGTGTGAGGCTGCTTTTTGTGGGACGGTGCCCGACCATTGATCGTATTGTAGGTGATATGGATGCGATCGAGTACGATTAGATCCTTCAAATTATAATTCTACCTTATGAGGAAGAGAATTTACCGGTAATTTGGAAATTTCAACAACAAAATGACCCGAAGCACACTTCTCATGTGGCAAAAAAGTTGTTCGAAGACAATTTGATCACTGTTCTTGATTGGGCATTTTTGCGTGTCGCTTTAAATTCAATCGAACATCTTTGGAACGATGTAAAAAAGGTACTCCGTACGCAGAATATGACCAATTTGGATCAGCTATTTGAAAACGCCAAGGTAGCATGGAAATCCATGCGTGTGGAACGTTGTGGAGGATTAATGCGGTCAAAAAGTATAACATACAAAGATGTATACTTTTCCCTTTCGCCTGCATTTTTTCTGACTTTACTATTACTTTGCTTGCGTCCTAAGTATTTTTCTCAAAGGATTTTCGCATTGTATAATATTAACATTTGTGCATGAAGTACCAAAAAAAAAGGTTTTTCTCAGACAAAATGACTGATAACGATTGACGATCCTGATGATAAAAAATTGATCGTATAAGCGCCGTCGTACAAAACCTAAGACAAAATATAATTTTGATAAGACGAAATTAATTTGACTATTAAACGAAAAGCGACTGTTAAAAATAACACCTAAATCTTTACATCCTTGAACAGATTGCAGTACAGGGCGGTAAATTTAGAGGTATCGGATTTTAAATTGAAATACCACAACGAAAATTCAAAATTGATTGGGAAATCTTTATTATTTTTGTGTAGAATTGTGTAGATTCATTCATCAAATTTATTTTTTAAAGATTATCTCTTTCAAATGTTGGCCGTGCGTCGTAATTCGGTCATCCGTGAACACCAATTTTGAATGACTCGCTGGAGAACTTCGGTCGGTATCTCGTGAATAACTTCAGTAATGTTGGCTTCCAATGCCTCAATCGAAGCTGATTTATCCACAAAGCATTGAGATTTTACATCCCCCACAAATAAAAATCTAAAAGTGTGATATCACACGATCTTGGTGGCAATCTACTGGTCCCAGACGAGAGTTAAATTCCTAACTGAAATGCCGTCAGAGTAAATCCATTGTTTCATTGTCAATGAATACTGAAAAAAGTTGTATTTAGTTTGACAGTAGTCACGCATGATTTGCCAAAAAAACCATGTTGGGAAAAGTACCTCCAATCTGATTACCCGTTATAAAGGGTTTCGTAAGACATAGAGAATCTACCTTTTCATTCTCAACAGCATTTCCAGTTGGGCATCATATCCTTCTTGGGGATCATGCCCTTCTCAATGCGACAATTTTTTCTTTGTATGACAAAAATTGTATTTCTCAACTTGAGAAATAGCTAGTTTTTAACTCTAACTCAAACTCATTTTTCCAGTTGATTTCAACATGGTTTTGTTTTTCTTTCTAGGCGGCCCCCTTCATGGTAAGATGATAGTAGGTTAATTAAGTAATTTTAAAAATCTGTAATTACATTAGATAATTTGAATTTATTATTACATATTATTGTTATTATTTTCGAATTTTTCAATGAAGTTAGTGTTTTGTTCAAAGTGATTATTTTGAATACTCAACTTCAGTGCATTTATATTCCAATGATCTACTGTTTGATTTTATATCGCCTCTGCAAAGATTTCTGAAACTATGCAAAATACTGAGGACGTGAAGAAATGAAGCTCCATCTCTTCTGCGCTTTCCCGAGAAATAAGTTGTGCAATTCCCTTTCAACAACAGTCAGGGGCGTGCCGATGACTGGGTAGGAGGGCCCTTAGGCCAATTAAGTCCTCTACCAGGCAAGCTCATTACCAATTTCACTGAACATCGATACACTTGTGCCAACGGGATTTCAATTTATGAATTCCATCCCTGAAGTGATCATCTGGAAGGGCTGCATACAATTTTTTTCATTTGCAAACTGTCTTTTTTTACGAATTTTTTCCTTCAGCTGGTTTAAAAGGTTACAATATTATTTAGAATTTCGGAGCCAAAGAAACACGTAAAACAATGTGTTTGGACCTTTAAAAACAAAAATACTTTAACTGGTGACTAGACTGCAAATAACATGGGGTATATTTTATTAAAATTGGCATATGGGAAAAAGTATAGATCTACTCAATCAACTTTAAATGGGATTAAGTGATTGCAATAAAGTTTTATTTGCAATAAAATTTAATTAAACATTAAAAAAAAAATTTTTTTTTAATTAAAAGTTATTTTGAATTTTATTTGCAATTCAAAATGCAAAGAAAAAAAATCAAAATTAAAATCTATTTTGAATTTTATTTGCAATTCAAAATGCAAAGAAAAAAAATCAAAATTAATATCTATTTTGAATTTTTTTTTCAAATATTCAAAAAAAATTTTCAAGTTTAAAATTTATTTTGAATTTGTTTTGTAATACAATTTAAAAATTCTTTTTTTCAAAATTAAAATTTATTTTGAATTTAGTTGCAATACAAAAAAATTTTTTTTTCAAAAATAAAATTTATTTTAAATTTTATTCAAAATTCAAAAAAAAAAGAAGGTTTTTGTTTTTTCAAAATCAAAATTTATTCTGAATTTTATGTATTTACAATAAAAAAAAAAACAATTTTTTTTCAAGATTAAAATTTATTTCGAATTTTATTTGAAATTAAAAACAAAAACGAAAAATTCGAAATCAAAATTTATTTTGAGTTTCATTAGCAATACAATTTAATACAAAATTCCAAAAAAAAAAAAATTTCAAATTTTTTTTGTAATACAATTCAATACAAAATTCAAAAATAATGTTTTTTTCTTAAAAATTTATTTTGAATTTAGTTACAATACAATTTAATTCAAAATTGAAAAAAAACTATTTTTGTTTTTATTTCAAAATTAAAATTTATTGTGAATTCTATTTGCAATACAAACAATTTTTTTTTTCCAAAAATAACATTTATTTTAAATTTTATTTGCAATACCATTTAATTCAAAATTCAAAAAAAAAAGGTTTTGTGTTTTCAAAATCAAAATTTGAATTCTAAATTTTATTTATAATACAAAAAAAAAAACAACTTTTTTTCAATTTTATTTGAGATTAAAAAAAAAAACGGAAAATTCCAAATTAAAATTTATTTTGAGTTTCATTTGCAATACAATTTAATTCAAAATTCCAAAAAAATATTTCAAGCTTAAAATTGATTTTGAATTATTTTGTAATACAATTTAATTAAAAATTAAAAAAAAGTTTTTTTTTTTTCAAAACTAAAATTTATTTTGAATTTTATTTGCAATACAATTTAATTCAAAATTCAAAAAAGAAAAAAAAAATTCAAGCTTAAAATGTATTTTTAGTTTTATTTGCAACACAATTTCATTTAAAAAATTATTTTTTTCCAAGCTTAAAACTTATTTCGAATTTTATTTGCAATTCAAAACTCCAAAAAGAAAAACCAAATATTCAAAATACAACTTCATTCAGTAACAGCTGCAACGTATGTATGCACGCAGTGTTTTTTGTATTTTGCAAATTTTCAACTGAAATGAAAATTAAAGTCGTTCGTCCACACGATTCTCCCATTAAATGTTCGTTAGTAAAGCAGCTTTCTCCCAGCCTATTGACAAATCGGGCCCCTTAATTAATTACAAGCGGCTTCTTTACAAGTGTGCGTACGTAAATGTTTTCTAAAAAAAAACTCAAATATTGTAGTGAAAATTAAACTTTTGTTGTAAATTATATTCTCGGCAACTGATTGGAAATATTCGAGTAAGTATTTTAATAAAATTCAATTATTTTCCAAATTAATAGCGTTTTTCATTATTTAGGTCGATCGTGTTTTAATTCTGCTGAGAATCTATAATTTAAAGCTGTCTTTCTGCTGCAGGGGGAACCACCAGTCTATGAAATTTCATACAAGTAAGTCCCGATTAGGCATTTGAAAAATTTTATTATAAATAAAAAAATTGGGTTTTTGATTGAGCTCTTCCTCCTATTCGTGGTGTGCGTCTTGATTTTGTTTCACAAATGGACTCGCTGTTTTTCCACAAATGCCGCTTCTGAACGTTGGATGGCAAAAATATCTGCCGAGAGGCGATCGCTATTAGAAAAAATCTTTTGCTATGATTTGGTGTTCCATAAACACGATGGGTTTCAAACACGAGCACTACCGAATGGTAGCCGAGTCACGGGAGTTCTTACTAAACCTGAAAAAGACTGCGAAGTCTTCCAATTTTGTAGAGTAGAGAACAAAACTGCAAGAAGCGAGTGAATTCATGTTTAATTTTTGATATACGAATACTCGGTTTTCCTCTTCTTTTTCCTATGTATCTGTAATGGTTACTGACTCCACTTGTTGATGCTGCCAATATAGAAGAATTTCCCATAAGTTTTCTACCCACTTTTCAAGTTAATAAAAGCCACTTTTTATCCAGTTTTTGCACCAGTTTTGGCTGGCAGGGTTTATGTTTGCCTAGTGAATTCATACACGCACACACACACACTCACAACACACACACCAATGTGCAATTGCCATATATTTTGTGAATGCTGTAGCAGAAATGCAATTTCATCCCTCCTCCTTTTCAGTTGCAGTATGCAAAGACCACTGGCGCAACATTCGCACCTCCTTTGCGCGTTCCATTAATATCAATAAAGTGCCATCGAGCGCGAATCGTACCAAACCCTATTACCTACACAAAGAACTGCAATTTCTCGCGCGTCACATTACACCCGGTATTCCGGTGTCACGCCGCTCAAGACGGAGCGAAATGATTGAGGTGCCGATGGGAGAGGAATCATTTGATGGTTCTGCCGTTACGGCAGCACGGGAAGAAGAAGCGGTCGAAGAGCAGGAGTCACAGCAGGAACATGCGCCGAGTAGTAGTTTAGATGAAGGCACCATGTCGAGTAAAGAAGGGGAGCAAATGGCACAACATAGTCATTCACCACAAGAAACGCAAGCAGATGCTAAGAGGCAGGAATTGCCAGAGCAAAGCTCGCCATTACCTCTGCTGCAACATCAATATATATATCAGCAACCACCGCAACAACAACAACAACCAGAACCTGCATCACCTCCACAACAGCAGCCATTGCTGGCCGAAGTGCAATTGCCACTGTATCCGTTCAAAAAGCGGCTGCGCACCGTCGTCGAGCCAATGATGTGTGTGGAAGTGGAGCAAGAGCGCGATGTAAAGGTAAGTTGGTGGTGGTGCTAGTTGCTTAATAATTTTTCGCTCTTAATAATAATTCAATTATTTTTCTGCAGCCTCCAATCAAAGAACTTTGCACCCCCGATACCGATTTTGATGCTGTCTTTCTTCAAGGCCTGTTGCCCGAAATGAAAGCGATGGACTTTCGTCAGAAGATAATCTTCAAGAAACGTATTTATGAAGTAATTGGAGATATTTTTGACAGTACACCAAATAACAACGCAACACGTGGGACGTCTATTACCAAGAGCAATGGCATCTCTCCTTGTAATGGCTATGTCCCTAACCACATGAATGGCTACACGGTCAACGACAAGGGTCGAGCTCCAACTCCTGCCACATCGCCTAGCGCCTCCGGTTATATCTCACCGCTGAATACCCTAAACAACGCATCATCCGCTCCAACGACCGTTGTAAATGCGACCGATTTAGCGATGCTACGCCGTCTCAACTCATTGTTACAGAGCCCGACAGTGGCGTCTAGTAGCAACAGCGCTATGACAGCGCTGCCGAAGAATGTCGCCTCTATGTCGTCAGCAGCCAATCGCCTGACAACAGCTTCATATGCAACGCCACGGATGACCAACGCGTACCGAGGCGCAATTACGCGGTCCAGTGCTAATCTTTTGCTCAATGGGCCACCATCAGCAACACCAGCGACCAGTCAGGCAGTCAAGCAGGAGTTGTTGGATGGTTGAGTCAACTATTGGAAATATATTTTGTTTTCATTTTAAAATGTGTTTTACTAGTTGGAACTTTTTCATGCTTTTCTTTACCAAAAAGTGGGTATCTTTGTATGAATGTATTAACGTAAATAATTGTGTAATATTTTATGAAAAATAAATTCACAATTTTTTTTACCGAATAAACAAAACGTTGTAAACTTGTTGTAACTAATGTTATTGTTAGTGTATTATAGTAGTAAAATTGCCCATGTCTGCAAGGAAATAATCCCCAAGATATTTGGCACGGCTTCTGTGAAGTGCAGGACAATCACAGAGTAAATTTTGTACCGACTCAATTTCTTCTTCATCTCCACAACTCTTGCAGTAGTCATTGTGAGATACACCCATTCTGTTGGCTAGGGTGCCAATAGCGCAGTGATCCGTTACAAAACCTGTAAGGACTCTGGTAGTTGCACTGTTGAATCCAAGTAGACATTTTGTACTTTTAAGATTCAGTTTTGACCAGAGCGTTTTGGAGATCCTGCAGTTAGTAGTCAGAGACCATTTTCTATTGGTTTCCGTGATTACGCTCAAGTCAAACGCAATGTATAGTTCGTTTAGAGGAATGCTTATGTCCTCTTCCACTCGCTGAAGGTACAACTCAGAGCCTTCTTCTTGCACGCTCATCGCTCTTTCAATTGCCTCCACTTCCCACTTCAGAGTGGCCGGAAACCCAACAAAGTGTGGTATTGTGTTGTTGGATAAGCGAGAGCGATCTCCTGCATTCTTTAACACGTTTTGAATTGATGCGCGTTGAGACCAGTGCCTTGATCGCTGCTTGACTATCAACAAAAATGATAAGACTTGCTGGAGGTAAGCCCATCAGTCTTACCGTTTTTGCTGCTTTGCCCTTAGCGTAGATCTCAGCTTTGAAGACGCTACACCAGTCTGGGAATCTAAAAGTGCAATTTAAGAATAATCCCGATCCAGTGCCATTGTCCATTTTTGAGCCGTCAGTATAAATATGGTGACTACTATCATCTGATATGACTCTGGTCTGTAATCAGGTATTTGTAACTTATAATCTCTGTTCGCATCCATCTTGGGAACCAGATAGTCTGTTTTCGATGCGCTTTGCATCGAAACTGGTGCATGACCGTCTTCGGCTGTTAAAAAGCGTTCCCCGTACTGGTTTTTTGACTCACCTTTGTCACTTCACTAGACCCTGCCTAGTTAGGTTAGGCATTGATTTGAAAAGTCTATCGAGCCGTTGACAGCGCCTCCATATCGGCCGCCGATGTTGGTGACAGCGCGACTCGCTTTGTTATTTGAAGAAGTTATTCCCATTCCCATCCACAAAGCGCGCATAGAAGTCGTTTTTTTCTGGTGCTACGGTTATTGATAAGCCGTTTGTGGATAAGTGTACCTCCGAATGAGCACTTCTTTTATCATTTACAAGCCATTCAGTCAGAATTGAGCCTCATCACGGAAGCCGAGGCCCATACTATTACTGTTGTATTAAATATCGGTGGTAACCCTGCTGAAAAATATTTGTATTTAAAGTATAATAATACGAAATATTAACTAAAAAAGAAAGTCAAACTTCTGTAAATGCGAATACCCAGCAAATGGATATGCAGCTCAAGAAGCATAAAAACTTTTCAATTTTTCAATTAAATTTTTGAAATAAACCTTATGGAATCCCCACATATGTATAATATTTGCATAAATCCAATTTTAATTATCGCGGATTCATAATTTCATAAGAAATCTAATTCCATCTCCTTTCTCTTCCAGTTGCCGTTTGCAAATCCCGCTGGCGCAACATTCGTACCTCCTTTGCGCGTTCCATTAATATCAATAAAGTGCCATCCAGCGCGAATCGAACCAAACCCTATTACCTACACAAAGAACTGGAATTTCTCTCACGTCACATTACACCCGGTATTCCGGTGTCACGCCGCTCAAGACGCAGCGAAAAGATTGAGGTGTCGATCGGCGAGGAATCATTTGATGGTCTCGCCGCTACGGCAGGACAGGACGATGAAGAGTACGATGAGCAGTGCACCGATGAAGAGGAGTCACAGCAGGAACATGGGTCGAATAGTAGTTTAGATGAAGGCACCATGTCGAGCAAAGGGGGGGAGCAAATGGCACAACATAGTCATTCACCACAAGAAACACAGGCAGATGGTAAGAGGCAGGAATTGCCCGAGCAAAGCTCGCCATTACCACTGCTGCAACATCAATATATACATCAGCAACCACCACAACAACAACAACAAGAACAACCAGAACCTGCACCACCTCTACAACATCAGCCATCGCCGCCACCGGCACTGCCGCTCGAATCTACCACTGAAGGGGAAGGCGGCACAGTGGGCGAAGTGTCATTACCAATGTATCCGTTTAAAAAGCGACTGCGCACCGTCGTTGAGCCAATGATGTGTGTGGAAGTGGAGCAAGAGCCCGATGTGAAGGTAAGTTGGTGGTGGTGCTAGTTGTTTAATAATTTTTCGCTCTTAATAAAAATTTAATTATTTTCCTGCAGCCTCCATCCAACGAACTCTGCACGGCCGATTCGAATTTTGATGCCGCCTTTCTTCAAGGCCTGTTGCCCGAAATGAAAGCGATGGACTTTCGTCAGAAGATAATCTTCAAGAAACGTATCTATGAAGTAATTGGAGAAATTTTTGAGAGTACTCCAAATACCAACGCAACACGTCGGCCGTCGCAGCCGAACCCCGCATACAACGGCAATGCGTCTATTGGCAGTAGCAATGGTCGCACTCCCTCTAATGGTTACGCCACTAACCACATGAATGGCTCGATGGTCAACAACAAACGTCGAAGTTCCATACGTACGCCAACTCCTGCCACATCGCCTAGTGCCTCCGGTTATATCTCACCGCTGAATACCCTAAACAACGCTTCACCCGCTCCAACGACCATTGTAAATGCGACCGATTTAGCGATGCTACGTCGTTTGAGCTCATTGTTACAGAGCCCGACGGTGACGCCTAGCAGCAGCAACAGCGCTATGACAGCGCTGCCGAAGAATGTCGCAGGGTGCACCACCAGCAATACACTGACAACAGCCTCACCACTATCGCCGGCGGCGACGGTCAGCGTACATCGGGGCGCAATGACGCGGTCCAGTTCAAATCTTTTTCGCACTTCAATGGTGAATGGTATGGCGCTCCCTACATCCACTGTCAATGGGCCATCATCAGCAACACCAGCGACCAGTCAAGCAGTCAAGCAGGAGTTGTTGGATGAATGAGTCAACTACGGCAAATATATATTTTTTATTTTTTTATTTAAAAGTGTGTTTTACTAGTTGGAACTTTTTCATGCTTTAGGTAAAATGTAGCTTTAGAATTTTACCGAAGAATTAGATATCTTTGTAAGAATGTAAGAATGTAAATAATTGTGTAATATTTGATGAACAATAAATTCACAATTTTTTTACTGAATGGACAAAATGACGTTAATTTGTTGTAACTGATGTTATTGTTAGTGTAGTAGTAAAAAAAATTCCTTAACTGTTGGAAAATGTTGCTTTAGTCAAGTCTTTCGGCCGGATTTATGTATATCCAAGGTGTGGAAGGGCACTATAAGTCTTACTTTCCATTAAGTGTTGTTCTCGAAATGCTCCAAGTATAGGCCCAGACTGTTTCGACGGTACCGGATCAGAAGAAGAGAAGTGTTATAACAAAATGGAGCTTTGCACTTCGTCCTTAAGGAATTTTTTGCTCAAGCGAGGTGTAGATGAGTTGATTCGAGTGGCCGTGTGAAGAAGAGGTTGATAGAATTATTTAGTCATAAAACATATGTACAAGGGTCATTTGAAAAGTCCGTGTAAAGTCAGTCAGTCATGGTACTAATGGTGCGTATCGAGGTTAGGTTTGGTTAGTAGCATCTCTTGGAAGAACGTAAACCGCGTTTCAGAGAAAACGGTCTATTTCTATGTGTTTGACATTCCGGTTTGAGGAAGTCGAGTGATTTTCCTTTTCCATCACAACAACGCATCAGTAGTCCGGGAGCCAGGGGTCATTTTGACCTCATCATTTCATGCCGATACTGAACGAAGACGCCATCCAGTGGATGACGAAACCAACCGTCAGCTGGTCCAGTAGCGGTGGCTGCGTGCGTGGGATGCTGCGAAACGTGTTGGGAAAAAATTGCTTACAACTCATTTAATACCGGCTGAAATATTTCTTGGAATTGTTGACATTTAGTAGAATAAACAAAATTGTTAGCTGCGCCGTAGAGGGGGGGAAATACGTCAGCTGAACAGGCGAACTTGTAAAATAAACTAAAAAGTAAAACTACTTTATGCCGATTGAATTTTTTTTACATAATTTTGGACACATATGAAAATATAATAATGATGGTCAGCTGCGTTTATAGCGGTGGGAAGACCGTCAGCCGAAGCATTGAAAATTCCGCGCGCCGCCGAGATATATGAGCGCAATGATAACAAAAATGAACAAAAAAAATGAGTTGGTAGAAATTTTTTTTCGACACGTTTCGTACCCTCTCACAATCCCACCCACCGCGAGTGCGCCAGCTGACGTTCACTTTCGTTATTCATGAAAGCTAAATCATAAATATAGTCAAGAATTTAACGGTATAAAAACGCAGTCCAAAATCGACTCCTGGCTCCCGGACTACAGCTCACATCTCAGCAGTTGTGGGTGCAAAATTAATGGAAATAGGGCTTTAACTCGTTTCACATCCCGTCTAACCCGAACAATTAATTAAGTAGTTTTTTATTTTTGCATTTTGCATATTTTAAAAAAAAAATATTAAAAAAAATTAACTACATTTTATGGGGGCCCTGGCAAACCTCATAAATCTAAAAAGATATAAAAATGAAAAAAAGGAAAATAAATAAATTAATTAGTTTTTATTTGTGCACGGATTTTTCAACCGACCCTCGTACTTTAGAGCGGCTAAAAAAATATTTTTCCTTATTCTATGCTATAACTACTTTTTATTGTGGCCGAAAAAATTAATATTTTTTAAATATTTTCTTAAAAAAAAATTAACTACTTTTTAAGTGGCTCTGAAAAACCGCATAAATCTAAAATGATATTAAAAAAAACAGAGGCCTCTTAGTTTAAATTCAGCATCACTAGCTAAATGAATTAAACGGGTGGTTTTTTCAGATCCCAGCTCTAATTCGATCAAAAACATCTCAGAGTTTTAGTTGATATGGAACACATGAAATACATTCGTTTTTGTTACATTTTTTCAAGTGCGTCTAACCTATAGGTACTCAATGTTTTTGACAACCCCTAGTGAAATTTCCCAAGGAATCTTTTTGTAGAATACATTAACCCTTTAATGCCCAGTTTAAGAGGGCTTTTGAACAATAGTCACATAACGGTGGGATTCAACGGGTTAAACTGTTCTACAAAAAAATTTATCATTGAATTTTACTAAAAGTCTTCTAAGACGAAATTTAAGAAAAATCAATATTTGTACTAGATTAGCCATATTATTAATTCAATATGGCATTTGATCAATATTGCGAAACTTTAATACACCGTAAAAAATGTGGCCCGATAGACCAAAACCCAATTGGGGTTTCACTATTCTACATGAAAGTATCATTTGTAATTGGTTTGGTTTGGGCCCGTGACGATGACCTGAAAATTGTCGCACTGTGTAATCAGCGCAGACGAAAACAAATTTTTAATACCCGTGAAATGCGAAAAGTTGTTGTTGTACAAAGAGCTTACGTGATATTATCAAGGCTGAATGGGACCTCAAAGTTTCTCGGGCCACGTTAAGTAGAGTTTTAAAACGTTCTTGCAGTTTTAAGTTCTCTAAAATGAAGCCAGAGCAAAACTCGTTATGATCGCAATGGTTCGTAATCGGAATCCGGTAGTTTAAAATAAATAAAACAGCTTTTCAATAATGTGCAAGTTTTCCAAATTTTACTAATTTTCTTTAAGATTATCTTTTCTGATGAAGATTAAGATTATCTTCTCTTCGATGAGCCAGATGGATTTAAGAAGTATTGGAGAGATTTGCGTTTAGAGCCAAGTAATTTTTTGAAAACAAACTTCGGCAGTAGATCTGTTATGGTTTGGGAAGATGTGAGGACTCACACTTGCAAAGATCGATAACTACTTCTCATTAACACGCATGGATTCCGAAGGGTCCATAAGCTTACTTTCGGAAGAATTGCTGCCATTTCTCAATGTGCATTCTGGCGAAAATCTTGTTTTCCATCAAGAAAATGCGGCCTGCCATTCAACTCGTCGTAACTTTGAGTTGATTTGCTGAAAAATATTTTTCGAGTGGCTATCCATTTATCCAGATCTCGATGCCCTGGAGAACCTATGGGGTGTATTGGTTCGGGCAGTTTGTGGAGGACGCTACTACGTTAGGGTCTTTTGATGACCCAAATTGCATATAACATCACCGTATTTCCAACTGGTGGAATATATTTGAAACTTCTTACTACTCAGTGCATCAATTGTTGAAATATATTGAATTCAATTAGTTTTATCACCATTTTAGAAAATTGTTTATTGCAAGTGCTTACGCATATCATGATCGGGTCATTTTATGACCCCTATCATATTTGTAAAACGAATAGTAAATATATAATGTAATATCCCCTGATGTTCAATAACAACGAAACCAAATCTTTCAGTTCTGTGCTAAATAGGTATTGTAGTGATCAGTTGCTATTGCAAATCTAAGTTTATAGACGATAGATTTTGATAAAACATGGAATCTAGACATACTGTAAGTATATATAATCTAGATTTTTTTCTAAATTCGTATTAGTATTTCTACGGTAAAATTCGTTGTTGTATTTACTTGGCCATAATGTCAGCGTGGACAAATGACTGAGCATGACATTGGTGTATTCTTGAGTGACCTTGAAGACGATGCAAGTGATGATTGTGATCCTAATTTTGTACTTGTGGAAGACGAATGTTTATCTTCAGAACAATCCATTTCCAATGGCACAGAAGCCTTCACTTCATTGACCGTAACTAATAGCACAGAAGTTTTTGATAAAGATCGGATGATAAAGTGGACAACAATACCTTCTTTGCAATGGCTAAGTCGAGCAGCAAGTGAAAATATTCTTCACGGAAAACCTGGAGTGACTTCTTATGTTATTCATCTTATTTCAAAAATTCGTGATACTTTTGATGTATGCCTTACAGAAGCTATGAAAAGGGATATAATTCACTACAACAATTTGCAAGGAAGTGCTGTTTTCGAAAATTTTCAAGCTATAGATGCTACTGAGTTCGATGCTTACCTGAGACTTCTTATACCTATTGGTATTTATTTACAATATATTTTTCCTATTATAATTGTATAACGGACATATTATTCTTTTAGGAGTCTACCGGTCATACGGTGAAAGTCTTAACTCCCTGTGGACGAGTTTCATGGAGGTCTGTTTTTGAGAGCAATCATGTCTTTGGAGCGATTTAGCAATATTTCTCGTGTACTAGCATTTGACGATAGGCAAAGAAGAAGATCAGAACAAAGAGGAGATAAACTTGCTCCTATTCGCACATTTTATGAGGAATGGACTCAAAACTTGCAGCTGCTTTACGTTCCAAGTGCTAACATAACGATTGACGAGGTAGATGTCCTTTTAATGTATACATTCCAAGTAAACCTGGGAAGTATGGCATGAAAGCGTGGATAGCAGGGGACTCTGACACCGCATTTTGCTTACAGTTCCAAATATACTTGGGCAAAGTAGGAGACAATGCTGAAAGGAATCAAGGCGAACGGGTTGTTCTAGACTTAGTGTGACTACCGATAATTTTTTTACGAGTCATAACTTTGCATTAGAACTGCTAAAGCAGAAAATTACTATTGTTGGCACAATAAGGAACAACAAACGTTTTCTGCCGGTTCATGCAACATCACAAGAATTGCGTAAGCTTCCAATACACTCAAGTAAATTTTTTTTCATGAAAAAGAAACTGTAGTTTTGTATATGCCTAAAAAATACAGAATGATTTATTTGCTTAGCACCCTTCACCACAATAGCAACATTTTGGAAGACCATCCAAAAAAATTCCGGAAATAATTGAATACTACAACTCGACAAAAGGTGGAGTCGACACATTGGACCAAATGGTTCGTACATATTCGTGCAAAAGGAAAACCAATCGGTGGCCAGTTGCCCTGTTTTCTAATTTATTAGATATTTCTGCTCTAAACGCTTTTATAATATGGACCGAAATATATCCTGAATGGCAAACAAATAAATTGCACAACAATTTTTAGAGCAACTCGGTGAAGTTTTAGCTCAAGAACATATCAAGAGGCGTAGTCGGCTTCCTCGCGCAGAAGCCTCTGCATCATTGGTACGAAGAATTCGAGAAGAAGACAGTGCATTACCATCTACGAATTCGCCTTCTCCAAAACGAAAATGCGCTAGTGAACGGAAAAGGTGCAAATTTTGCCCGTCGAAAAAGGAAAAAAGACCTTTACTGAGTGCATAACTTGCAAAAAAACTGTTTGCCCGTCACACCGACACACAACCACTCTAACGACGACATACTGCATTGATCACAAACCTTAAAAATATTTTTGAACTGTACAAATTTGAATTTTCTCACTAAAAAAATGTGGGGTCAAAATAAGACCCGAACATAACATGTGTATTTTTTTTCTAACATAGTAGCAGGGTTAAAAGATGCCATTCTTCATTCATGGGACTCCCTTAGCCCACAAATATTGGCAAAGTTATTTGTTTCAAATCCAAATAGGGTCTTGGAAGTTATTGAAAAGAGTGGAAATACCACACATTACTAGGGAGAGCAAATAGAAAATATTTTAAAAGAATCCCCCAACCGTGTTTTCATTATTTTGCAAAAGTTACATTTGTCTACTCTCCGTATACTGCCAAATGGATTATAGGGGTTTTGTGGCAGAATGTACGCTTCACAATGGTTACGCCTACTTTCAGAAAATATTAAAAATGTCCGGGGCTGGTTTCAGTTGCGATAAAATCATCGCAAAGCGCTTACGGGTTACGCACAAAAGGTACTTAATGATACACAATATCTCATCTTATTTTATTTTAAGCGTCCAAAGTCTTTGTGGTAAGGGCTCGAGGAAAAAGCGTGTAAAAATTTCAAGCAAATCACAGGAAAACTTAAGCAGATATAAAACCTTGACTGAACGAATTTAGTAAGGGAAACTTGGAACCAGCGATACTAAGCTATTTTACGATTTTTTACAGAAGCAGATTTTTGTGAATTTTTTCATTTTTCTAAAGTTTAACGCTTCCCTAATTTTGTGTAAAAATTTCAAGTAAATCAGAGGAAAACTTAAGGGGGGGGGGGGGTAACGTTAATTCATGGAAAAAAAGGCACATTTTTATGATTTTTTTTTTGATGACGCAGTTAAAATTTATTTGTCAAATCTTTTACTACATAAAACTATAGCATTTGAAGTATATTTTGTGAAATTTTCATCCAAAAATATTTAAAAATACGGCAATGGCAGAAATTATTCGGACGCATCTCAAAAACAAGTAGTTTTGCGGTGCCCCTCATAACTCGGTGTTAAATCATCTGAAATCAAAAAACCAAAGTTATTTCGTTATATAATCGTTTTCTCCGGGTAACGCCGAGAGGGTTTTTTGAAATTAAAATTTTTTCGATTTTTGGGAACACGTTAAAGTCAAAAACACGATTTTCGCGTAAAAAATCGGTGAATTAGTTACCGTAAAAACAAAAGTATCAACAAATTCGAAAAAAGCTCTTCGGCGTTACCTTGTAAAACATCTACAGAAAAAGTGTTCAAAACTTCAAAAGGATCGGTGCAGTAGTTTCAAAGTTATGAGGGGCACCGACTTTGAAAACGTAAGTTGTGGGAAAAACGCTTTAAAGTACAAATGGCGCGCGGTTGAGCCAGGTAGGTAGCAACACTTACATGGCTGTATCTTTGTAAGTTTTGCTCCGATTCATATAAAATTTTCACAGAATATTCTTGAAAGGTTCTTCATTTAAAAAACCAAATAAAAAAAAAATGCAAAAATAAAAATTTAAAAACGTTACCCCCCCTTAAGGAGCTGAGTTTTGTCCTTCGTGTTGCCTCCCCCAGCAGCGAAAAAGTATCATTTGTTTTACTGTATGAAAACTCTTGTCTTTGTTTTTGCTACTGACTTTTTATTATGTGTCTCGATTTGCATTGTTGATGTATGAACTGTTTACTGCAATTAGTCTAGTTGGAGAACTGATAATGCGATCTGATTGGACAACCAAATGAGATGGACGTCCAATCGAGATCAACTTGAGGTTAAGTTGAGTTATTTTCAATTCTCCAACATTAGAGGATTTCTCTAAGCGTAACAATACTAAATTTTGCAAGAGTACGAGAGCACCACCGTTTAAGAATTGCAACAATTTGAAAAGGAACAACAAAAATAGCTGGCACTGAGTTTCATTGGGCGTCGTACGCTTCGTTGCAAGGAAATATGGTATTTATATTTTTTATTTTATTTATTTCAAGAAGTCAAGCAAACATTACAAGTAAGGAGGTATGAAGTGTTTAAGGAAATTCGTGCTTTGAAGCAGAAATAGGCAATTTATGTCACCTTTGATAAACGGGAAAACAAACGAGAGAGCAAGAATCGCTCCCATATTTCGTGAAGACTTCAAGTCGACCAATAGCAAACGAGATGTGTAAGATGGGATAGGATCACAAAATTTCTTCTTCTTCTTAGTATACATTTCAGAGACTCCTTTCGCATACAGGTGGGGAAAACTAAAGGGTTTTCCAATAAGAGGTGTTATTTTGATATTCAAAGAAAAATGCTATTTTTTAATATAAATGATTGGATGTTTATTTCATTATAAAGAGGAAGGTATACCGTTATTAGTGGAAAATAACATCAGGCAAATGACCACCACGACCACGCCTTCAGGACAATATCCCTTTCATGAAATTTTCCATAACCGAATCGCAAAGTGGCTGCCCTATGTCCTCGATAGCCTCCCGAATTCCATCTTTGTGGTCTTGAATCGACTCTGGGCTGTTGGCATAGACCTTCTCTTTCACGTGGCCGCAAAGAAACAAGTCACAAGGTGTTAAATTACAAGATTTCGGTGGCCAATTGTGATCCCCTCTTCGAGAGATAACACGGTCCGGAAACTTTTCCCGTAAAAGATCAATGGTTTCGTTGCTTGTGTTTCACGTAGCGCCGTCTTGTTGAAAATAAACGTTGTCCAGATCAATACCATCCAATTCCGGCCATAAAAAATCGTTAATCATCTCTCGATAGCGCAATCCATTCATAAATAACACCTGTTATTGGAAAACCCTTTAGAATTTTGACCGAAAGTCTTTAGTAAGGGAAACTTGGAAGTAGTGAAACTTTATGCGCCCATTGCTTGTCTGTTTGTATACTGCAACTGTCTAGCTCACAAGTGTCAAATATGATTGAAGTACGTCTTCAACCATTTGCGAAAATTATAAATCTTCTTTTGCGTCAGCCTGTACAAGTGCTAATGGTTTCCCATAAGCCATTTATCAAAAATCAATCGAGTAAAATCGGAAAACACCGTGTGATCTTCCAACACCGAGTGGTCTTCAACAAAGAGCTCTCAACAGACTATCACTTTGGTGCAAAAATCGAAGACTAGAAGTAAATCCAGAAAAAACGGAACTGATCCTGTTCAGCAGGAAACATAAAACATCTGCTCTTCAACAAATATTTTTAGGGGGAAATGCTTTAAAGTAGCAAAAACGTCTAAATATCGAGGACTCGTACTGGATAGGAAGCTAAATTGGGGCCTCACAGTCGCTGATAGAGTACGCAAAGCTACGACGGCATTATACTCTTGCGGAAGGCTCATGGGGGGAAAATGGGGTTTGTAATATTCACTGGTTGTACACAGCAGTAATTAGACCAATTCTCTACTACGGTATTGCAATATGGGGGAATTCCCTTGAGAAGGGCGTGAAAATGAAAAGAGTTGACAAAGTCCAAATACTCGCAATCTTTAATCGGCAATGTCAACCACACCATCGAAAGCACTGTATGCTATATTAAACTTCCTTCCGGTAGACCTACAGGCAAGATATATTTCACGCAGTACGGTAATAAGGCTGAGCACTTTAAGTAAGTGGTCAAACACAGACTAGGGCCACGGTAAAATCCTGGATGGCCCGTTGGAGCTTCCCGTGCAGGTGGACTATACACTCTCGTCTATACTCCCGCCAATACTAACGTTGTAATGGTTCACGACCCTCGAGGGAAGAGTGGGAACGGGACGTGGTAAGACAGGGCGAGTCCATCCATGTATACACAGATGGCTCAAAACTCGAGGGCAGGGTGGGTGGAGGTATATATCTCCGATTGCTGTAGTGTCTTTCAGGCTGAACTGATGGCAATAATGAAAGCCGTGACACTGGTAGAGTGTAATGCGATAGCTGGAGATGATATCTACATTTTCACTGATAGCCATGCGGCGATAAAATCCCTCACAAAACAGTCGACGACCTCCAAGGTAGCCATGAAATGCCGCGCATCTCTTACCGAGATGGCTGAATCAATTCACCTAATGATAGCATGGGTTCCTGGCCATTGTGACATTGAGGGGAACTGCAGAGTCGATGAACTAGCGAAAATCGGCACCAAATTGACCGATGAGTACATAGACAATGATATATGCATATCCTTACAAACATGCAAGGTACATACTTATCCTTGAAGAAATCGTAAGAACAGAGAACGAAAAATGGCGTAATGAAAGCACCTGTAAAATCGCTCGACAGCTGTGGCCGACTCTCAATGCTAAATGCACGGAACTTCTACTAAGAAGAGATAAGCACAGTCTTAACATACTGATTTCAGTTGTAACGGGGTATTGCCTAATCGGTAGGCACACCCAGAGAACGGGTGTGCAACCACATGACTTCTGCAGAAGTTGTCCGGACGAGGTAGAGGGAGAGACGATCCCGCACCTATCCAGACCTAGACTCGCCATTTCCGGTAGACAATCCTTAAATGAATTGGAAGATCTCGGCTCTGTCGAAATTAAGGATCTTACAAAATTTTGGAAAAGTAGACACTGGTTTTAGGAGGGATAAGGGCAAGTTCCTCACGCGGCATCACAATGGGCCATGAGCCTGAGTGTGTCCCACAGTGGACAACCGCTTCAACCTAACCTAACCTAACCTAAGATCAGAAAAGAAATAAAATTTTTTTGTATAATCCAAAGCTACTCAAACAGCACGATGAGTTTTTTTCGAAGAATGAAAAGGAAGAGCAAATGATATAAAAAGAAGTTTTTTTTTCTATAAGCGGTCGTCTTACGGTAGCCATTAATAAACATTTGGGTGCATTTTTGCCATGAAAAAGCGCCACATAAAAACCATCTCCCATTCAGTGGCGTCATAAAGTTATAGAACTTCCTGCAGTGGTTTATAAAGCAAACAAATTATTCCTTTTTTTAATTAATTTATTTATTTAATAAGCACTTTATTGATTAAACAATAATTATTTATATAGTAGATATGTATGTGTATACGTATACAGTAAACATATATGGGTATATAAGTATATATGTATTGTATTTACCATATAATTTAATGTAGTAATATAATATAGCATAAGTATGTACTCGTATGTATGTAATTAAATATATTTTCAATAAAGTAATCGTATAAACTTTTCACAAAATATTTCATACAGCTAACAGCAGCGTTAAAAACTCGCAGTAGGCCCGTGTTTAATAATAAAAATATTTAAAATTAATTATTCATTTGTTTTTTTCATCTTTTTTAAGCACATTTGCCTGCACTTGCACTTGCACGTGTATATGTGTGTATGTGTGTAGAACTACTAAAGGTTACGTATACGCACGGTAGCACGAACGACCATGACGCAACATTTTGCGCGCTTGTTTTCGTTTTTTGTTGTTGATTTAATATTTCTGCATTGAATAAAAATACGTAATTAATAGTTACAAACATTCATAAAAAATGTTGAGACAAACAAATATATGGATGTAATTTTTTAATGTAATTATTATGGAGATAATATTTTCCTTTTACTATAACATTTGAGAAAAATCTTTACACACTTTGTTAAGTGTATAAGCTACAGTTAAGTAAGCGCTTGAAGTTTATCGAGGACAAAACAAATAAGCATAAAAAGTGTGTAGCGCTACTTTTAAATAATTTATAAAAAAAAAATTCTGGAAATTTAAAAGAATGAAACCAAAAATTGCGGCCTGTCTAATAAAAATCGAAATTGCAAACTTTTTGAGCTCTGCTCTAGGGAATTGTTTGAAGTTATAAAAGAAATAAGAAACATTTTTTTGGGAAAAATTTAATTTTGAAATTTTATTTTATTTTTTAGTTTTTTATTATTTCATATTATTTTACTTTTAAATGTTATTTTTTCCGCAATGAACAGAAAAAAACAAAATAAAAAATCTGGAAATTTGAAAGAAAAAAACCAAGAATTGCGGCATGGCAAATAAACACCGAATTCGCTCACTCTGGGGGTTTGATTGAAATTGGAAGAGAAAGAAGACATTTTTTTATGAAAAATTAAATTTTAAAATGCTATTTCCACACTGAACAAGAACAAATAGACACAAAAAACAAACCAAAACAAAAACCCAAAAAGAAAAAACCGAAAACAAAACCAAAAAAAAAAAAACACTAAAAAAATTATTAATTAAAAAAAAATATAACATGGAAAATTGAAGAATTTTAAACATTTTTCAAATACAAAAATTCTTTTTATGAAGGGTAAGTAAATTATAAAAAAAAGTAAAAAACAACGAAGGTTGAAGAATTTAAAAATTTTTTCAAATACCAAATTTCTTTTTATGAAGTATAGCCAAGTAAATTATAAAATTTTCCGCTAGATATAAATGTGAAGCCACTTTTGTTTTTTTAAGAACTAAGTATTTGGAGCTTTAATTGTAATTTAAAATATGGAAAAATAATACATTCGGCACCAAACAAGAAAACATTTTTTTTGGTTTACAAAATACAAAAAACAAATATTTTTGCTGGTTATTGAATGTTGAATGAATTTGAAATTTTTGCAAACAAAACAAAAAATATTAAACAAATTTAAATTAAAAAATGATTGTTTTTTGTTTTCAAATAAAAAAATTTTTTTTTTGTTTTAAATTTTTTTTCAACTTTGTTTTCTTGGATGAATTTGATATTTTTGAAAACAAAAAAAATTGAAATTAAAAAAATTGTTTTCAAAATATGTACATATTATTTTTAATTTAATTTTTTTTTTATTTTGTGTTTTGTTTTCAAAAATTTCAGATTCATCCAAAGAAAATTTAAATTTTTTTTTAAATTGTTTCCAACATTTTTTTTTTAATTTTTTTCAAAATTTTTTTCTAATTTTCAAAATTGTTTTCAAAATTTTTTGTTTTGTTTTTGTTTTCAAATTAAAAAAAATTCTTTTCAAAATAAACAAAAAAAAATTTTATTTTTTTGGTATGAATTTGAAATTTTTGAAAACAAAAAAAATATTAAGAAAAAATTGTTTTAAAATTTTTTTTTTAACTTCAATGTATTCTTGGATGAATTTGATATTTTTGAAAACAAAAAAAATTTAAATTAAAAAACTTGTTTTCAAAATATTATTTTTAATTTAATTTTTTTTTAATATTTTTTTTTTGTTTTCAAAAATTTCAGATTCATCCAAAAAAATATTAAAATTAAAAACAATTTTTTTTTTAATTGTTTTCAAATTTTTTTTAAATTGTTTTCAAAATTTTTTGTAAAAGAATTGTTTTCAAAATTGTTTTTAAAAAAATTGTTTTCAAAATTTTTTGTTTTTTTTTGTTTTGTTTTTGTTTTCAAATTAAAAAAAATTGTTTTCAAATTAAAAGAAATTTTTTTTGTTTTTAATTTTAATTTGAAATTTTTGAAAAAAATATTAAAAAAAATTGGTTTTTTTTAACTCCAATTTTATTCAATTTTTTTTCTTTATTTTATTTTTTTTAATATTTTTTTTGTTAAAAAATGTCTAATTCATTCAACATTAAGCAGCAGGCAAAAAAAATGTTTAGTCTTCTTGTAATATTGTTGTTTTTTATTATATTTTTTAAAAATATTTTTGTTTTTGTTTTCAAAATTCTACTTTCATTCTAGCGGTAACATGATTTTAAGTGTTTGTATGGTCGCCACATACTAATTTTCGAATTTATATTATTACATAAGCTCACGTAAGCCGTGCGGTCTTTACAATAAAACAACAAATAGAGGTGGTAATGGATTTGTTTTATAGTTAAACCGACCTTGAGCTCCCAAATTAACTTTAATTATTTTTTTATAAAAATATACTTCATTCTATGACGAAAACCACATAGGTATATCTAAGTTCACAAAGTTTGCCACATTTTTAAACATTCAGCCGTTTTGCGTGAAAATTTCACATTTTTTAATTTTTTTAGAATTTTTTGAGAATTTTTGGGTATGCAGTTTTATAGCTTATTAATTGCCAGTTTGAATACCTGAAAAATCACCTCGATTTTTTATAATTTTCTTTCTTGACGATGCTACGCAATGCCTCTAAAATGAACGAGTTTTGTTATATGCAGGAAATAGGCAACACCGTCAAGTAAAAAAATTATCAAAAATCAATGAGAATTTTGCGCCACTTCAGACTTGCACTTTATTGTACTAAAATTTAATGGGCTACGAAACTGTATACCCAAATTTTTTTTCTAAATTCTTTTTATTATTTGGTGACAAATTTTTGACTATTTGAATAAATTTTTATAAATTTTTGACAAAGTTTAAAACTTGTATTAATATGTGTTTTGTTATAAAATGAATTGTATTTTTATAGGAAAATAATTTGTATTAAAAAATAAATGAAAATGGGTCAACTTTTGTCAATTTGTGGAGCTTTAGTAATTTTTTTATTTAAAAATTTTCTTTCTCTTGATACTGGCAACTATTGTTTACGGCGCTTACTGCCATAGCAACAACAAAACATTTTTTTCGAAATAAATTTGCACAATCTGCAAACACATATAAAAAATTTTTTTAATAAACGTAAAAATATATTTTTAAGTAACATTTTTTTCCATTTTTTTGCTATCTAGGTTTATAAGTGCAAACTGTAAAGCCATTTAAGTATTAGTTTCTACTTTTCAATGATTTTTTTTCCAAAAATTTGCCAGAAATTTTAATATATTTTTCAAAAAACTGTATTTCTGGAAGTTTTGTTTTAATATTTTTATTTTTTTCAACTATATTTTTTGCAAATTTTAATAAGCTTATAAAAATATTCGTTTATAAATTTTTTTTCAAATTTTAATAATATTTCTGTCAAATTTTAATAAATTCTTAAAATATTTTTTTTAGTTATTATTATTTCTTTCAAAAACTATATTTCTGGCAAATTTCAAGAAATTTCTTTAAAAATTTTTATATATTTTTTTTCAAAAAACTATATTTTTGGCAAATTTTAATAAGTCTTTAAAAAGTGTTTTTTTATAAAACTTTTTTTTTCAAAAAACTATAGTTCTGTCAAATTTTAATAAAGTTTTAAAAATATTTTTTAAGTTATTTATTTTTTTTCTTTCAAAAACTGTATTTCTGACAAATTTTAATAAATTTCTTTAAATATTTTTTTTTTTTCAAATAACTAGTTTTTGGAAAATAAGTGTTCAAAAATATTTTTTATTATTTTTTTTTTTCAAAAAACCATCCTTTTGTCATATTTTAATAAATTTTTAAAATATTTGTTTAGTTATTATTATTTTTTCAAAAACTACATATATTTCTGGCAAATTTGCGTGCCTGCGCCGCAATTGGCAAGATTAACAAAGCATGTTTTCCATTATTTATTTTTATGCGCTTTATTTACTTCTATATCCACATACTCATATGCCCATATGTATGTATGTATGCATGTAGTTGTGTTTACATATTTTGCCAAGCAAAATAATTATCATTCGCTTTGTCCTCGAATATTCAGCTAAAATGTCTCAAAGTCTCAACATTTATCTCATTTCAAAGAAACAAAAAAAAAAATTTTAATTACAAAATAATTAACAACTCAGATTTTTTAAGCCTTAAATATACGAATGTTAGCAAGATTATTATCATAATAGAAATTATAATTAGTTTAACTCGAAAATCAGCAAACAGCACAGTTTTCAGACAAAAATTAAGTTTTAAGTAAAGCAAAGCTTAAAAATAATGCATTACAATTCAATCAAGTTTTTTCTTCTAGTTCAATATACGTATAAAAAAAAGATGAACGCTTCTCAAATTTATGTACTAATTACAAGTCGTTGCAGCTTTCACAACAATAACATTTTTCATACTTTTTCTTCTTTCACCCTTTCCTTTCTACTATTCTTGGACTTCAAGTGAAGACAATCTTGATTGGTCCCAGGGGCAACTGCTTCATATAATTCCAGGCGTCGACGCGTGTCATTTTCGCTGTGGATGTTCCATTTATGCTCAGTATCTCATCACCATTTCGCACTTGGCCAGTTTTGTGTGCAGCGCCACCTAGGGGATAAATAAGAAAAGTAATGAGAAGATATTGCGTATTTATTTATTTTATTAAAAAACTGGGTGTACTCAAGAGAAATTGTCTAAAATTTGCAGTCTAGTTTTGGGCACTACTTGACTTTTTCTGGCTATCATATTTTGAATCCTCATATTTTTTTCACATAATTTTTCTACTCACCCATGAATACTTTCTTCACAATCAGCGGTTTATTTCCTAACGGCGAATCGAAGCCGCCCTCAATGGAGAAACCCAGTCCGCAGCTATCCTTGACGATTTCCACTGTGCGTGAACCAACAGCGGCGTCTTCTGTTGATAGAATAAGAGAAAAATGAAAAAATTAAGAAACAAAATGTTTTTTAATCTTTAGCTTTGGCCAGAGCCTTTAGAACTGCAACAGCCTTTTCACTCTCCCAGCAAGTTTATCAAGCTTTAATGACTATTCTAATTCCCTTTCTTTTACCTTGCGCACGTATTTCCGCCGCAATGGCATTACGCGTCTCGGCGGCACGTTCCAGCAGTTCGCTGGTGCTTAGTTTGCTCGCATCGGCTCGTGATTGCTGGCGACGTGTCCGTATGCTGGCCAGCGTCGCTGCAGTAGTATCGGCCATCGTCGGCGTAGGACTTGCACTCGAAACTGTACTCGGGGTTTTGGATGCGCTAGCATCTTCGCTTGCGGAAACAATATCCAAGTCCAAGTCAAGTGAACGTGAAGCTTTGTGATAGTTACGCTTTTTCTCATAATCCACTTCAGTGGGTTTCTCATTCAAGGAAGTGAGCGAGCCGAGAGAGGAGCGTTTCTTGGTGAGCGGTTTCACGATGACGGACTCGGAACGTGTTACGACGAGCACTACTTCGGGACGCGGTGTCTGCAAGCGGTTTGGAGAGAAATTTTGTGATTGAGAGAGATTTGAGAGATTCAAGAAAAGTCACTTACCTTCAATACGCTGATGGACTCGCGATGCGTCAGGCCACGCATGCTCATACCATTAACAGCCAAAATGCGGTCACCCTTTTTTAAGCGTCCATCCTTCGCCGCTGGGGTATTATTTAAGATTTTATGTATCTGTTTGATTCAAGTAGTAAATACGACAATTAGTTTGTAGACTTTCACTAAAATCTATGCTATCTATTACTTACCGTTATTTCCTTGGCTTCATAGTCGGAGCCACCGGCTAGCGTGGCTCCAATACTACTTTCGGGCGTATCACGTTGTAGCACCACAATGAAAGCCTCTGGTGTTTTGAGAGGCGGCTCAGCCTCCTCGATGATTTGTTGTATATCTTGCGCAGTAATCAGGCTCTGATTGCTACCAAGCGACGAGAAGCTGCCGAATTCGTTAGTATTCTCCTGAGTGGACACATTTTGTGTGCTCGAGCTAACACCCGACGATGACGAGGCTATGGAATCGAGCGAAGGGAAACGCTCATGATAGTTAGCACCCTTGCCTCCGATTGCCTTGGCAGCAAGCAGACTATTCGTTGAGACAGCTGGCGATACGCTTGAGGCAGCATTTGCTGCTACAGCGGCAGCTCTCTCTGCCGCTGCTGTGCGCTCGAACTTTTCGCGTATTTCGGCGGTGGTGATCTTCGTTGCTGAGGACGTTTTGCTGCTGTATGTTTTTGTGCTCACCACTGAGGATTCATATTTCTCTAGCACCGGCTTTAGCGGTTTACGTTCTGGCATATTCCTTCCCGGCATCTGTGTGGCTTTCTTTGCGACTTCGACTTTCATCCACTGTGTCAACTCATTGTTGGTTTCGGGTTGCGCCTTCTTGGGAGTCGATACTTCAATGGCTTTGCGTGGTGCGATGGGCTGCACCGGTACAGCACTGACCGCTGGCAAGATAGCAACTGGTCTCGGTTTGATTGCCACTTTGGCTGGCGTGCTGGCCTTTTGACTGGGATCGGCCTTGAAGCTAGCTTTGCGTTCTTCATCGATGAACATGGCACTGAGTTTCGATGGCGAGGTACTGTCTGACTTGCGGCTGCTGTCGTCCGTATCAGAGGTAACCTCAACATAGGCTGCTACGTTTATAACCTTATCTACGAGGCTTTGCTCGTTCTTGGATACGAGTTTATAGTTGATTGGCGCTGAGGCTGGCACTGCTTTATTGGGCATTATTACCAACGAGGCACCCGATGTGGAACGCGGTTTGGATTTGTGTACTCGTCGCACTTCATCTTCATCATAACCGTCAGTGCTGTCTTCATCATCGTATGGACGATTGCGTAGCAATGCCGAAGCGTCACCACGTCCATTACGACACTTAGCTGAGGCCAGTATATTCTTGCGATTCGTTGCCGAGTCACTGGAACCCGATTTGAGCACACGCCGCGATAGATCAACTGTTGGTGTGCTGCCCACCGAAGAGCAGCTTGCTTGCGAACCCGAGCCGGATGTGAGCGTAGAAGTCGTGGAGCTGGCAATAGATGTGTTAGTCTCTGAGGAGAGTGTGCGTGTGAGCGCGAATTTTTCAGGCACCTGTGGCACACAGGGCGACATGGGTGGTGAGGAGACCTTCGAAGAGAATACAGAATCTGAGTCGCTCTCTTCGTGCATGGCATGCTGACGTGGTGGCACACTGAGCGAAGTGCGTGGCGGTTTGGCAGGCGGTATGCTATTTAACGCCGGCTCCAAACGGCGCGGCTGGTGTGGCATGGCCAGTGGTGATTGTACCATTGTAGCGTGCCGTGGTGCGGCAGTTTGTGCAGAGAAAATGCTACGATAGCCATTGTTGGCAGCAATGTTGGCCGTGTTACTTGTGGTGGCCACAGTAAGTGGACGCAGCGGTGAGTTGTGCATTATTTCAGTGCGCTTGGCGGGCCGTGGCACTGTTGAGAAGTATCCACTACTCGAACCGACGCCACTATCTGTTGAGTCTGTGGACGACGTGTTGCCTGACTTTAGTTTCTCACTATCACGACTTTTGATTTCCGGTAGATCAAGTATGGGCTCAAGCGGTACGTGGGGACGTTCTGGTATGACCAGACCACGCAATTTGGACATGCTGCGGCGTCGCTGCTCCAGTATGTTCGTTATGGCGGCTTTACGCGAAGCCTCGTCGGGCATGTAGGTTGGCTGACCCGAAAAGCTAATGCGTCGCTCCAAGTGCTGCATGTGGCGGCGCGGCAACGATGCATAGCTCTGTGTGTAGTCGGTAGCGAGCGTATTTAGTGCGTACATTGAATCCGAAAATGTTTGCGTTGGTAGCTGTTTGGCCAATTGCACCTGACGCGCAACATCATTGAGATTCTCCACGCTCATTGCACGCGTCTTTGTCAGATTGGAGGCTGTTGTGGCATACCGCGCGCTTGTTGCTGTATCAAGTAAGTTCTCAGTGCTCAGATTGAGTGGCTTTGTAGCGTTTTGTGTGCGAGAGAAACTCAAAGGCTTCACTGGCGTTTCAGCACCACTGCTCTCGGCGTCATTTGAAAACATAGCGATTTTGTCACGCACACTTTTCTCCGACTTCTCATCCTTACGCCAGTCGCTGTGGCGACGCGGTGCGCTCAACGAACGCTTATAATCGCTGCTATTGCCACTGCCACCCAATTCAAAAGAGGGTGGCTCCAATTTGTTGGCTGTTGGTGTACTACTGCCACTCGACGAAAGATTTTGTGTCGAACGACTGTGACGTGACTCGAATACCAATTTACCGCTACCAGCGCCCGAGGGTGTGGTGGCATCGGCGAGCACATCGGTGCGCTTATCAGACGCATGACGCGCATCCTCCACTTTCACCACAAGATCCTGCCGATACACTTTACGTGGCACAGTTGGTGGAGGGACGGATTTGGGTAACGGAGGTGGTACAGTGGCGTCTGTGCTTTCGGTTAATTTAGTGCCGCTGCTGGTGGTGGTAAATTCCAGTGTGGGCTGCTCTACTTTACTGCTGCCAACTTTCAACGTGCCCGTTGGTGTTGACGACGTCATTGGCGTCGTCGTCGTCGCCGCTGCGGTACCTATACTTGTGGCTGTTGTGTTGTTAGCGGCATTGCTAATGTGTGTGTGCGTGGTGCGTGTGCTAGCGACCATTGTTTGGCCGCCATTGGCGCTGGCTGCTGTGTACAGTTTTTCTGTGTAAACCGTGTTTGTGTTATTGTTGTTGCCCTTTGTGCTGGACATCGTCATGGTGGTGGTGGTGGACTGCATGAGGCTTGCTGTCTTCAAGAGATTTGTGCTGGGCGGGGGCATTATAAGTGGTTCGCTGAAATTGGGCGGAAACTCATGGCCGTCGGGTGGCAGACGTGAATATGTGGGTGGTGCGCTGAGTGTTAGGTAATCGCTGACGAGTAACGGTGTTTGCGGCACCACCTGTATGCCGTTCTCCATTTTGTTTTTGCTACTCAAATGAGTTTGGTCAAGATCTATTCGGGAGGGAGTGGAAGAAACAGAAGGAGAAACAAATAATTGGTTAGTCACGAGCAAACAATAAAGGCAACAAAATTGATGACATACACACATACAAAATTATATTATAAAAAGCTTAATGGGGTATCGGACCTTAGGAATAAATTAAGTCAATAACTTCAGGAAAAGGAATAAAAATTTAATAATTTAGAAAGCATGCAAAGTGCGACGAATTAAATAGCTTTAAGTGCATGGATTTTTGAGAATTTTGTTTTGCATACGATGTTGAGAGCTTTCTTGTATATAAAGGAAATACTCGGAAGCCTTTCATATGGAAGAAAAGCTCAACATCTCAGCGAAAAAGTTGCTAAAAATGAAAAAGAATTTTGAGGCACTTGAAGCTTGCCCTTTGTTATACTAAACTTTAATGGGCTAGAAAACTGCATATCCAGAATTTTAGAAAAATCAAAGCATAAAATGTTAGAAATGAATTTTGATTGGAATTTCTTAAATTTTTGTGAATTTTGTACAAAGTTCGGAGCGTTGACGTAAGTCAAAAAAAAATTTAAAATTAAATGCAAAAAAAAAAATATACATTGATGTAAAATATACTATAAAAACATCAAAAAAAATTAAATACCAATTTTTTTTAAATAAAACTTGGAAATTCGTTGCGTAGCAATTATTTTGAACGCAGGTGTACACATGAAAATGAGTAAATTTTCCACCAGAAAGTATTGAAATTATTGTTGTTGTCGTATTAAATAAAATCGGCTTCTAAAAATTATTTTGTGTTATAAATTTGCGACTTAAACATTTTTAAATCTTCAAAAAAAATTAATAATAAAAAGTATTTAGCTTAAAAAAAATAGTTTGTTTTGAAAATTTCCATATATGCATGAAACCTTCTAAAATTCATAAAAAATTTAAAAATTTCATAAAGCCTTTTGAAATCCAAAAACCCTGATTTAATATTAAAATAAATTTGTGAAAATTTTCCAGTTGAAAAAAATTTATGAAACCTTCTGAAATGCATTAAATACTGAATTTAATATTAAAATATTTTTTTTGTGAAAAATTTCTATTAAAAAAAATCATGAAACCTTCTGAAATGCATTAAATACTGAATTTAATATTGAAATATATTTTTATAGAAAATTTTCCGTTTTAAAAAAAATAATCAAGCCTTTTGAAGTGTACAAGCCCTGAATTCAATATTAAAATGAATTGGGAGCAGAAAAAATCGTTGAAAAAAATTTATTTTGAGCGAGAACTTGACATGAAGAATATTTTACACAGGCAACTGCGCATGTACTGAAAATATAAATATTTCAAAAAAAGCTTTTTTCTTCAATAAAACTATTTCAAAAAAATTTTTTCTTCAAAATCCTCAAACATTATTTTTCAAAAATTTTTTTTTCTTAAAAAATTTTTTTTCTTCAAAAAATTTTTTTTTCTTCAAAAAAAGTTATCTTCATAAAAATTTTTTTAAATTCTTCAAACACTGAACTTTTGATAGTTATGAAAAATATTTTTATTTTTTTATGAAAACGGCAAAAAAAAACTTCTTGAAAAAAGTTTTCTTCACAAACTGTTTTTAAAATTTGTCAAACACTGAATTTTTTATAGATATTAAAAATATATTAGATATTAAATAAATCGCCAAAAAATATTTTAATGCCAAAATTTGTTTAATGGTATAAACTCAAAATAAAGCCATTGAAATTTTCAAACAATGCTGATATTGAAGTAATTTTTTCACAAAATAAGAGCAGAGTTCTTTCGTTTTATAGTAAGAAGCTGTTTTTATGAAAAAAAAACTTTAGTTTAAAAACTTTAATTTTTAGTAGAAAATACGAGCATAATGCACGAAAGTGTGAGGCAGACTTATAGCATCGACAAATATTAAAAATGTGGATTAAAAATAAATATTTAATTAAGTTATACAATTTAATTTGATTATAAAAAGACATAAAATAATATTAAAAAAAATATAGTACTAAGCTCGCATTTCACGTAAAGTGACTGTCAAAAATCACACAAATTGTATGGCCGTGAAATATGCGTGAAATTTCATATGCATCTCACTGCAAAGTAGTACTCAGTTCACGCCGTGGAAACATCGCGCAACATGCTAGCAACATGATGCGAGTAACATGATGCCAGTAACATTTTTTCACCCAATGTACATGCCATTTAAACTTGAGCGAAAACTGACAATTCGTTTGCGAGTGAAGTGCCTGGGTTTGAATACTCCGAAGACATGGCATTTTAAAGCGAGAGTTCACGTTAGACTTTCTTGTCTGCTATTCGAAAAGATCGTTGTGCTATGCGCCCAATGCTGAAGTGATGCAGACCTTTAAGATGAAGATGAGTAGAAGATGTTTGTGCTATTGGATATTGCTATGCTCTCATGGCACGCTCTTTAAGTTGATAATTCACTTCGGCAGCTATCTTTCTTGACCATGCCTTTTTATTCAAAAGGATGTTCATCGTAGATGGATTGCATTCGATCTCAAAATAGTTACACGAATTCATATAAACTTTTCGAAGGACTTATTTTCTTCCAAAATAAAATTGCAGAGGTTAATGATACCTTCAAAGTATTACAAAGAAACAACTGCTTTAAAAGCTATAGGTGGACGAGTTCCTCTGAGGACAATTTGGACTTCTCCACTTCTGCTCGACATAATAAATTTTTTTTATAATTCCTTTGCAATAACACGTTTTGCTTTCATTGTTATAACTCTTTTGATTATTATTCCAGATTGGCTTACTATTTTTCTGTATTTTGGGTTTCTCTTTGGCTTTGGCTTGACAAATAATTTCGATACATTGCCGATAAAAATGAGAGAAAACCACGCTTTGCGCATAATCCGCAGGATAATTGAGACTGAATTACTTACAAATGAGGTAATTCGCAAATTACATAGTTCGAAGGGCTATTGGGAAGTGAGTAAGTGAGAGTGCGAATTGCGAATGGGAGAGCGGATTACATGCCATGCGACCATAACATAAATAATTGTGAGCCGCTTGTCTACTGCGAGGCCAGAAGAGGCAGCCTTATGAATGAAATCTTAAAATTTCCTTTTCAATTGGAAACTTTTATTTGGTTTTGGATTTAATTGTTTTAATATTTGATATGAGAAAAAATGTTTCACAAGCAGAGGAATATATTATATAAGAGGGTTTTTAATGTAATGAATTTTACTTAAGGGTACATATATATATTTATATAAACATGGATGTGTATATATGTATGTATTCCTCTGTGACCATTTTTTTTTGTACATCTATGCATTCGTATCCAAATTTCGCAATCACAAATAATATGAACGACAAAAGTAATCTGTGTCGAGTATAGAATTTCATATATATTTACATGTGTGTGTGTTTGTATGTGAATTTAGTTTAGCGAAAAGAAAAAAGAAATACTTATTATTAATGCTTTTTCAGTTTTGCCAAATTTATACAATTCTAATGCACTACCCACACATACATAGGTACATAAGAAAGCTTATATAATAATAAAGCCAGCGGTCATACTCATTTGTTTGAACATTAATAACTGTTATTTATGCGCCACATGTGACAAAAATGTATGCAAATCGCTACTGCTGCTGCAACAACCACATGGAACAATGATTTTGTCGCACTAGCGTACGCAATTGCAACAAAAGTGCCACTCATAAACAAATCAAAGTGCATAAATCAACGAAAATAAAATTTATTTATGGACCTACATACGAGTACTTATATCTGCCTATGTTAGACTAAAGCAATAAATTACAGAAGGTAATAAGAAAAAAAAAAATGAAATGAAATTTTGAGAACAGTAAAGTCTATGGCGGGTAATTAGAAGAACCCAATGCAAACCAAGAAAAAAACAAAAAAAACAAAAACAATATATATGTACACTAGGGCGGGTCGATTTAAAAATTGCTCATTGCTCTGTGAAAATCGTGTTCTAGGGACCAAAATAAGAAACTTTGCCGAAGGAACCATACCTCTAAAACGAATTCTGATGTCCCCCAATTTGGGTCAAACTTTTGGGTAGGGGCAAATTTTGAAAAATCCCACTTTGACCCATTTACAGTGCTCCAATCGAGTCCAAATGTATGACCGACCCCCACTCACTTTGAACGGCCGATCCACCCATGCCAGTGGCACACCCCCTGGAGCTCCCCTGGGAGGTTCCCCATACAATCATTTCAAAATATCACCATTTTTGGCCTTTACATGAGAAAAAAAAAACTAAAAAGTTCGACCCAAATTGGGGGACGTCAGAATTCATTTTAGAGGTATGGTTCCTTCGGCAAAGTTCTTATTTTGATCCCTAGAATATGATTTTCACAGAGCAATGGGCGATTTTTTTGCCTCCTCACAAATCGACCCGGCCTAATGTACACATGTATATATATGTTTTTTTTTTCAAAAATCTAGAAATGTAGTTGAAAAAAATTAAAAAAACATTAAAAAACTTTTAAAAAATTAAAAATGTTTAAATGTATATAAAAAGTAATATATTTAGAAATAAATATACATATGTAAAATAAGTAAAAAAAAGTAAACAAAGTTTTTTCAAACACATTTCTAATTTCAAAAAATTTTCATTTTTCAAAAAATTGTTTTGTTTTGTTTTTTTTTCCAGTGGGCAATACGTATTTATCAAATTAAAAAAAAATCCATTTTGTGGAAAATAACGCAGAAAAAAAGAAAAATAGTATACAGGGTGAACGATATGAAGTGTTACCTATTCAAAACACCATAACTTTTTTGTGTGAAATAAGTTTTTATTGATTTCAAAGACAAAATTGTTCAAAATGATTACAATTTTAACATACATTCACTTTAGCTCGATATGATCACCTTTTGCCTTGACTATAGCCTTCAAACGGTCAAAAAATGAGTTGCCTGCTGCACGAATGTGATCTTGAGGTATTTTGGCCCATTCTCGTATAATCGCTTTTTTCAGCGCATTCATACTGGCATACTTTTTAGTCCTCACCTTGCTCTCCAAAATAGACCAGATGGAATAGTCTATCGGATTTGCGGCTAGCGAATTCGAAAGGCATTGTGTGGACGAAATGAAGTGATTTTTTAACCATTTTTGGTTCACACGAGCTTTATGAAACGGTGCCGAGTCCTGTTAGAACGTCCATGGTCTACGACCGAAATCTTTGCGTGTTCACGGCTCTAAAGCAGCTTCGAAAACATTTTCCCGATAATAAGTCGCATTCACTTTGACATCAGGCTCGATAAAAACGATTGGAGAGCGTCCATCAGCGGTCACTGCGGCCCAAACCATTACTTGCGATGGGAAATTGCTTCGAGTGGCCATACGTAGGCTCAAATTCTCGTATGAGCCTTCGGTCAAGTAAACGCGATCGTTTTGAGTGTTTATGAACTGCTCAGCTGGGAAATTTTTTTCATCAGAAAACACAATGCTAGGAAATTCGCCACGTTCGTGCAAGCGCAACAACTCCTTTGCTCTTTCGCACAGAACTTTTTTTTGCTGGGGTGGAAGATCGTGTACTTTTTGGAACTTGTAAGCCTTGACCTTGAGCTCATTTTTCAATATGCGTCGAATGCTGTCTTGCGATACTTTCAGTTCTTTAGCCATTTTTCTTCCACTTCGACGTGGATTTCGTTCAAGTCGAGCCTTAACTTTCCGAACCATTTCTGGCGTTGTTGCGGTTTTTCTTGACCCACCTCCATAGCGTTTTGCAATGCTACCAGTGTATTGTAATGTTTTATAGTGCGATACACAAACATTTTGTTCACTTTGAGGTGATTGAGCTCACGAACAATGACTGGTTGGGATTTTCCAGCCACCTGACTACCTGCGGTCTGCTCCTGGAAAGATGGGCACCACGCCAACTCAGCGAGCGCTGGGCAAGTACAGAAATATGTAAAGTCGCGAAGTCCTTCTGGCCACTTGTGGACCGGAGGCGCTCGGGCGAGCTTCTGAGGCTGACAAAATATCAGCTCTCTAATCTTGTGGGTTCTCTCACAGGACACAATGCACGAGGAATGCATGTTGTGAGACTTGGAATCACCTCGAGTCCTTTTCGCGCTGGATGTATGGAGGATGAGGTTGAATCATCTCAGCACCTTCTCCTTAGCTGCCCTGCTCTGGCGGGGCTAAGATCCAGGCATTTTGGCTCTTACTTTTTTGCCACGCCTGCTGATATAGCTGGCGCTGACATTAAAAATCTGATGAATTTCATCAGCAGCACAAAACGGTTGACGCAAACATAGTCATCGTTCGTAATCCGCACCTAACCATCCCAGCACCACCTCTCCCCGCCCTCTCCCTGCATCCCATCGGTCTTTCTCTTTCACCTCACCTCCTTCATAATGGTATCACAAAGGACGAATCTTTCTTCGGCCAAGTGTGCTCATTCCCTGGGCAACCAAACCAACCTAACCTAACCTAACCTCCCTTCCTTTGCATATTCTGCACTTGATTAAGAATACATTTTGTTTTTTTTTTTTTTTTCTCCACTACTGCCAAAACTCGATTCAATTGCATTGAGCAACCAATCGAAAAATCCCCAAAATTTGTGGTGGCAGCATTCATTTTTCAAGTGTCAGTGGTGCATAAGAAAAATCACCAAAAATAATCGCCAGATAGAATGGCTTAATATCGCGCAAAATGCATAATTTGTTTTTAAAACTAGTTTCCATGCACGGGTTAGTGAATTGTTTTCGATATTCCACTACATTTGTGCTTTTTTTGATTTCGGGTCTCTTTTTTAAAATCTTGATTAAGATTTTGGTAATAAATTGCGGCATACTTTTGATAGGACAATCAATTACAAATAGTGAGCATATACCGTATGTATGTATATATGTATGTATATGCATGATTGTGTATTTGCACAAAAACGTGCATATCGCACCCTAAATACAAAAGGGTCACAACTCAAAATGTGCCTTCTGCTGAAATATGAACGAGACTTTATCAATAAAACGGTCCGCGGATGACATATGGCAAAAATAATTTTTTTGTTTTTTGGTAGGACTGTTATAAGCTTACATGGCAAATTTCAGCGTGATATGTCACATAGTTTGTTTTCTGTGCTACTGTAAACAAGTCAAGCTCGAGTGTGGAAAATTTTGAGTTGTGACCCTTTTGTATTTAGGGTGCGATATGTACATATGTGTATAGAATATTAAGATGAAATATTTTTCAACTCTTTTAAAAAGATAAAAGATTTACAAAACGTTTGAAATATTCATAAATGAGAGAAAAATAACAGAGCAAAATATACAAAAACAATAACTAAGTGTAATATAAAAACCTTTATTTAAAAACAAATCCATTAGTTTGAAATACTAGGACACCTTGGAAACTTGTGCATGATTTTTCTTACTTCATTGTCCGTCCACCAGGCCGCACACTAGGCACCAAAGACCCTCCCCAAATTTAGTTTCTATCAGCTCTTTGGCTATTTCCATCTTTGGCTCTTTGGCTCTTTGGTCGAGATATATTGAAAATATTTAATCAAGAAAAAAGCTATAAAGCAGTGAAACAAATAAATCATTTACAAAAAGTCATCTCCTTTTTCATTTATTGCAACCACAAAGCACACAAAATGGTCATTAACTTTTTACAACACTCGCACCCGCTTGACCTTTACTGCTAATGTATTTGGCAATTTTTTATCTTTTGTTTCTGCTCGAGTTGGTCAAATGGTGTGCCCTTCTTTGTGACTAAATAACTACATACATATGTGTATGTGCATGCATACAGACACATATATGTATGCATGTATGTAAGTATATCACAAAGCTACAAATTCATTCATATTTGGACTTCCAAAGCTCCTCACATCATTCATATTTGGTTGGTGCTGTTATTCATTTTGGTTTTGTGTTGCTATTGTTTTGTTTTTTTCGTTTTGGTTAAAAGCGCCATATGCAATTACTTTAATTACAAGGTAACCACCAACCGAAAATAATAGCGTAAACAAAATTGCAACAAAAAAATATTGCATATGAAAAAAATAGCCAAAAAGTTGGTTTCTTTTCGGTTTCGTTTCAGGAGTTCAAAGAGAAAGAAGCAAGAACTAAAAAAATAATGTATTTGCAACAAAACAGCTCCAACCTTAAAACAATGCGTTGTGGTCTTTATTCTTCTGAATTATTTACAGCTTTCTTTTGTAATTTTCCGTATCACATTTACGAGGAAAAAATCGCTATGACATTAGATATGAGTCTTCTTTTCACTGGCATGTTGGTGTGTTTGGTGTTTTTGTTGTTTATGAAAACGAAAAAGGAAAGTTTTTAATTTCATTTTCGGTGGATGTTCGGGTGTCATTGATACTTTTATGAGTTTTTTTTCGGAAATGGAAATGAATGATTTTTGCGCACTCGAAAAGAAAATGAAAGTTACAGCAATTCTGTAATGACTACGGGTTTCTGAAGAATAAAAATGTGTGCGTTAGTATGTAATTTTCATAAAAGTTTTCCTTTTAGTTGGGCTCAGCTCCAATTTTCCCTAATATTTCTACATATGAGTATATCGTGCGGAACAAATGCGTTCCTCAGCATCTCTAAAAAGGGCCAGTGCTTTAAATGATCCAACGGGTTCTCTTATCGAGTTAATGTGAACTCGTCAGTGTTAAAAACCAACAACAAAAAACAAAAAAAAAACAACATTGGCGCGTACCCTTCTGTTAGGTGTTTCAACGAGCTCCTCCTCCTCCTATTTGTAGTGTGCGTCTCGTTGTTGTTTCATACACACGGAAGAACCTACAGTTTCAAGCGGACTTCGAACAGCAAATGGTTCGTCATAGCTAAGATTAAAATATTTACAGTAAATTCGCTCCAATATGGATTGAGAGATTCCCAGTGCAGTGCTACTTCATTCTTAAAGTTGCTATCAAGGCCGGCGAATCAGAAATATGTTAAATTTACGTCCAAAGTCGAAAGAGCCAGTCCGGACAGATCCGGGTGCGGCGGGTTAAAGTATTTATTGTTATAATTCAATAATACTTAATTATTATCCGCTTTAGTGTTTTTGGCAAAGTGAAAAAAAATGGATTTTTATTTGAGCGGAATTTCATATTTAGTTTGAACGAATGTAGTAAAATTTTCGCGAGGAATATTTTTTAGAACACATCGACTTTTCTTGATTCTTTTCTTAGGAGGTCACTAGAAGGTTAAGAGTTTCCAGAGCATAATTTGCTTGATAGTTTCACTTTTTTTAATTTTCACTTTTCGCCTGAAGAAACGCTGTTGGAGGACCATAAAAGTGAACACAAAATAAAATGGTGATTGGTCTTTACATTTGTTGGGTTTTTTGCAAAATTTATTTCTTGATTTTGTAGTTTTTGGGTGCTTTATTGTTTTCTTGCCTTTCTTGTATTTTTTTATACATTTTATATTATGTTTATTTTTTATTTTTGTTTGTCGTTGAAACGTTGGTTTTGAATATTTTTTTTTATATATTTTTTATACTTTTTATATTTATTTTTTATTTTTATTTTTGTTTGACGTTAATCATAAAATTTGGTTTTGAGAAAAAGTCTTTTTATATGTTTTTTTTTGATTTTATTTTTTTATACTTTTTTATATTTTTTTCAATATTTTTTTACACTCTTTTATATTTGTTTTGTTATACATTTTGTATATTTTTTTATTTGTTCTTGATGTTAATCATAAAATTTTGGTTTTGCAAAAAAAAAAAATTTATTGTTTTTGTACTTTTTAAAATTTATTGTTTTTTTTTGTTTGACGTTAATCATAAAATTTGGTTTTGAAAACAATTTTTTGATATTTTTTTATACTTTTCTAAATTTTTTTTATACTCTTTTAAACTTTTTATATTTTTTTTTATACATTTTTTATATTTTTTTATTTGTTCTTGGTGTTAATCATAAATCTTGGTTTTAAAAAAAAAATTTATATTTTTTTTATACTTTTTTATATATATTTTTACTTTTAATTTTGTTTGACGTTAATCAAAAAATTTGGTTTTGAAAAATTATTTATTTTTCATTTTTTTTTAACTTTTTTAGTTTTTTTTATACTTTTTTATATTTTTTTTAAACATTTTTTATATTTTTGTTTTTGTTCTTGACGTTAATCATAAAATTTTGGTTTCGCATATCTGTTTAGTAAATAAAAGTAAATTGTGATCTATATTTTGGCCTTTACGGGCTCCTCTGCTTATCTGTTTACATGCTGCAACTGCCTAGTTCGCAAGTGCCAAATATGATTGACGTGCAGCAACATTTGCAAACATTATAAATCTGACTAAGGGGTGATTAATGAAATACCAAAACTAAGAAAAACATTTTGCTAATAGCGGTCGCCCCTCGGCAGGCAATTACAAACCTCCGAGTGTATTTCTGCCAAGAAAAAGCTCCTCGGCTTGAAATCGTAGGCTCCTCCATTTGTGGAACAACATCAAGACGCACACCACAAATAGCAGGACCCAAAATGGGTGTACGCGCCAATTATGTATGAATGTATGTAAGGGGTGATTAATTTTGCGCCCACTGGAACTTGCAAATTAGCCAAAAATTTTGCTTTTGTTTTGTTTTTTTTGTTAAACAGTTTAGTTTTTAATTAAATAGAAAAACAATTATAAAAACTATCAGATTTCTAATGCTTAAAAATTCAAATATTCATTGTTGTTGTTTACATTCTTACTCCGTTTTAAAACGGCCCTTTATTAGCTTTGTCTTAATTTAAAATACTTTAAAAAATTAACCCTTAGCTAAGAGCAACTGCTGGATCAATTAATCAGAGGGGAACACTTCGTTAATTTCCAACAATTTATGCGCTTAGAAATATTTTATGATAATAAAAAATATTTTATAATAAGAAGCTTGAGTAAAAACAATAAAAAAAAAAACAAAAAAAAATCAAAAAAATATAAAAAGTAAAATTTAGAATAAAAAAATTGGCAGCATTTGGTCTAATCATTTTTTTTTTTCAAAGTAATTTTTTCAAATCATTTTTGTTTTCAAATTCCTATGGTTTTTATTTCATAAAGCAATGCCTGCCACAGTTTAGTTAATCAATTAATCTTGTCCTCAAAAAAAGTTTAAAAAAATATAAAGAAATTTGTTTGAAACAGGTTTAGCGTAACTTTTGACAAATTGTTCTTAAGCAAAATAAATTATATTTAGCCAAGGTTACCATTTTTTTAACACTGTGTCAAATTTCATTAAGTTTGCGCGTAGTTATTTAATTAACTGCTGTACACTGCTAACGCTATCAAATATTTAATAAATGATTCTGACAGCGATGTGTCAAGGTGTTGCTTCTCCTACTTGGGAAAAAAAATTTTTGAAGAACAAATTTTCAAAATTCGTGAATAAAAACCTGTCATTTATAGTAATTTTATCAACTTCATTATTTCAGTTTGGATCGTCTTTAACATTTTTTATTTCAACTCGCACATTTCAGTTGAAAATCGGCGCATCACCAAACGCGTTGCCAACCTCGGTCAAGAAGACGCGTTGAACTCACTGAACTGCTAAGCGCACACAGATAGGCGAAATACATGTAGATGTATGTATGTGTACATATATGCAAATTATGTATCAACTAACAAAACTAATTTTAACGTAACGAAAATTTTCAACAAAACACTTAATAATCAAAAATAAGTGTGTTGTAAGAGTGTCAAAGGTAATCAGCTTTTTTATAAAAAAAAATACGAGAAAAACAAACTATGCGATGTGTAAGTAAAAATAGTAAAAATTTAAATAACAGATATGAAGACTGAGTTATTTAAAGACTAGTTTATTTATTTAAAATAGCCCCCTCGCGCGATCTAAAAGCTTTTCGAAAGTGTTTCAGGCCATTGACCGGAATGTCTTTCAAAATGTCGGTGAAAGCCTTTTGGATGGCCTCCACGTACGCAAAACGTTTTCCTTTCATGGCCAAATGTAATTTTTCGAATAGGTAGAGGTCACAGGGAGCCATATCAGGCGAATACGGTGAGTGATTGATGGTTAAAATGCGATTTCTAGTCAAAAAATCAGTCACAAGAGTGGATCGATGAGATGGTGCATTATCATGCAATAAGCGCTAGCTTCCTCCTTTGCGGTATTCAGGGCGAATTCGACGAATGCGATGCAACAAACGCTTCAAAACGCCAAAATAGAAAATTGCATTGACGGTTTGGCCCATTGGCAGGAACTCCTTGTGGTGGACAATTCCCTTGAAACCGTAAAAACAAATGAGCATCGACTGGGTTTTTAACTTCTCGATTTTGGGTGATGGCTCGTCTGGGGCCTTCCATTGGGGAATTTGACGCTTAGTTTCAGTTTCATATTGGGAATACCAGTTGCAATATTGTTAAGGAAGTTTTCGTCTTTTTTTGCTTCTTTAATGAGGCCTTTCGAATGTTGGATTCTGAGCAATTTTTGTTCCTCAGTTAACTTGTGCAGAATGAAACGTGCACAGACCTTTCTTAAGCCCAAATGATTAGTAAAATGAATTTCAACAATGATTTCGGTTAATTTTTGATAAATTTTAGAACTATTTCGATGGAGTTTTCTGTGGTTACTGATTTTGGACGGGCCGTATGTTCCTTGCCATTTATGTCCTCAAAACTTTAAACCTTTTAATTAGAATCTCTAGAAAATTTCCACCGAATTACGATTTATTATGTGAATATGAATATATGAATATTTATATGGGAGCAATTCTATAATTTTTATGCTATATGACCAAGAAGTCGGTATCGAATCTACGAACTTAGCGGCCGCTTCGCTGTTTGGTAATTAATTTTTTTCTTCTTCTGAATTTTCTTTAAAAAATTTCAAAATGTGACAAATTTAAAGTATTGTAGTAAATATAGAAAATTCTAAGAAAGGTGCATAAAGTAAAGAATTCATCTGTAGGTCCCTCTAGACAGTAGAGACTTTCGACTAGCAGCTCAAATTTTAATTAGTTCTACCGAGAAGATTCGCAATATTCACAAAAAAACAAAAAAAAAACCATCATCCATCTATTTTGACTTTCCCTATTTATAATTTTATGCAAAGCTGCGGATCTTATAATTAACATAGTGGTGTAAAACTTTTAAGCTGCTTAAGTTGTTCAAAAAAATTAAAAAAAAAAGATTTTTTTTTCCAAAAATTTTTTTTTTCAATAAAAGTATTACATTAACACTTCGTTGTGAATATATGAATAACTGTATATTCGTATGTGTGCATAACTGCAGAAAAACCCGCTCTTACGGTTGATTCAGAATTTCTTGGCCAAATGTAAAATGTCAATAACAATGAGACAAGCCAACAGTCGCACCACTCGGTCAATGCAAACATACGAGTATAAACAAAGCAAAACATTTCAGACAATCAGACCATTTCACCGCAATGACAGAACGTAGGCCAAGACAAGCAACCAACCAGTCACCAAATGAGTCATGCATGGGCTACAAAAAGTCTACGCACGCACTGTATGCCAGTATGTCAGTATGTGCCAAAAGGTGCAATATTTGACAAGGGTGCTGTGCTGTGCGCCTGTGGCCGGTGAAAACAGGTAAAGTCGATGTGTGGCTATTGTACTTTAAATGATGATTTAATGTTGATTTCGTACTTAGTTATCGTTTTTCAAACCAAAAAAATAAAGTAAAAAATAATAAAATACAACCTGAAAAGTGGTGAGTGATCACAAAAGTTTATTTCTAATCTTTTTTTCATTTTTTTTGTCAGGGTAAATAATATAAAAAATCGCGATCTTTGGTGGCTGATTCATGAATGAAGTAATCACTTTAGTGTGAAAAATCTCACAATACGTAATAAGTTATATTTACCTAATACTGTTGGGCCAAAGTCAGAGTGACGTAAAGCATAATTCATTTTTTTTTCTTATCAAATAAATTAATTGGCACGCAATGGCTACTTTTGATATCGACGCAAGATATGATTTATTTTCATTCGATAAAATAGAGAATGGAAGAGGGAAGAAGTGTACCAAACTCCAAATATTGATAAGGAATATTAAATACTGAGTTACAATCTCATCTAGGTTAATTGCGTTTTCTAGTAGTCCATAATTAACTCAAAAATTTTCACGCATGCTTCAGCAGATGTGTTTAAGAATAGATACAATTTTTTAAGAGAAGACTTTCTTCTAAATTTTCCATAATAAATTTCAGTTTATAGGTACCAGATAGCGTAAACTTAATCATCCAATTGTGTTTTGGAATAACTTTTTTACTAAATAAGAAAAAAAATGCTTTTGAGTGATTTCTTTATTTAGACCTTTGCGCAATCCATTGCATGTCTGTCTTATTCTCAAGTGTCAAATATGATTGACGTACGACGTTATTTGCAAAGATTATGAACCTTCTGATTAGGTGATTGATTTTGCGCCACCTTTTACAAGGAATTCAATTTAAAATGCTTTCAATAAATCAACTTTTTTTGATGCAACTAAATATGAAATATTGAATGACTTCTTTCCCGTATATGTGTAAGAGGGATTGGGTACGAAATTCTTGCTGTAAAATGTTCTGTACGGTAAAAGGTTCTACTTGATAAAATTCTTTATTGAGAAATGACGTTATGCTTTGCAAAATTTTGTGTTAAAAATTCTAAGAATCGCATTTCTTTTCTTTTTGAAGTTATGACCCAAAGAAATTTAGATTATTTATAATATAATTTGCTTCACATGTTGTCCAGAATTTTTACCCAAAAGAATATTGTAAAGCAGAATTTAGAATCGATGCTATCCAAGTATTTTGGACAATAAGAAGTAAAGAAAGAAAAAAAGGAGTTAAGGAAAAATAAAGTAAAATAAATTTGAAGAATGTAATGATTTTCAGATTTTATAATTTTTTTAGGTGATAAAATATGCAAAAAAAATTTATTTGACAGAAAATTTATTGTTTTTTTTTATTTAAAAATAAAAAATATAAGAACTTGAGTTTAATATAAAAAAATTTAATTTAATTTTTATATTTTGTTTTAAGATCTTTATGACAAAATATACTTTCTAAAAAAAGTATTTGTATAATTTTTATAGTTTTTTTTGTATAATTTTTATAATTCGGTTTTGCATAATTTTTATAAATTTTTATAGTGCTTTGTGATAAAATATGCTTAAAACAAACCGACATTTTTTTTCTTTGTTCACTCCTCACGGGAGCATAGGGCCTCGACAAGACTCAGTCTTGCGTTGGTTTCTTTAATCTGTGTTTTTTCTGATTTTTAATAGGGTAGCCTGCCGCTACCAGTCTTAAGTAGTGGGAATGCCCATCTGTCGTTGCTTAGGTACAACGCCTTCTTACTGCTTGAAGCGCCATCTGTGTCTCATATTTTTCTGGCAGGAGGATCGCAGAGATGGATGAGGACTGCGCTAAATTTGCTGTGTCTGCGCTATTATCGCAATTGCCCACTTCCTCTTCTTCTTTTTGTTTTAGCAGCCACAATGCGGGAGTAAGAATGGAAAGGATAAGTGTTTTGGGTTGAGGAATGGAATTGGAGGAACTTTTGTTTTTTGTTTTGAGAAACAGGGAAAGTAGATATATTTGGAAAAGTGGGAGGTCGTGATTTACGTGGGATTCGAACCCACAACCTCTGGGCTGGCAGGCTAGACTACCGAGGCCGCACCTTAATTTTTATATATATTTCTTTTAAATGTTTATGACAAAATATACTTTCTAAAAAAAGTATTTGTATAATTTTTATATTTTTTTTATAATTTTTATAATTTGTTCTTGCATAATTTTTATAACAAACAAAAATTATTGTAGAAGAAATTTTTTTATATATTTTAATTGATTGGAATTGGAAGATAAAGAAAAAGAAATGATAAATAGAATAAAATAAAAAAATAATAATATAAAAATTATAAATGCAAAATTTTTATAAGTTTTTTCCCACATTTTTATGATAAAATATGCTTAAAAAAATAAAAAAAAATTCGTAAATGTTACTTGAGAAAAATTATATTCTTTTATTGAAAAAAGTGAAAATACATGAAATTGTAAATATAATTGATTATATAATTTTTTTAAGTTTTTTGTGATCAAATATACTTAAAAAAATTAATTAGGAAAATTTTATTTTTTTATTGGAAGATAATCGATGCAAACAAATGATACTCGGAAGGCGCCAAGTCTGGTGAGTCAGCCGCATGCACCAGCGGTTCCCAATCGTACGTCTCTACCAATTCCCGGGTTGCTCTTGTTCGATGTGGCGGTTCATTGTCATCAAGAAAAATTACTTTGAGACGCCGATCGGCATATTCTGGGCCTTTTCGGTGTATAGCGCGGTTAAAATCGGCCAATTGTCGTTGGTAGCGTGCACCGTCAATTCGTACCAAATCATACCGCGCTGATCTCAGAAAACACACAGCATTGCCTTGCGGCCGAAACGATTGGTTTGGCCGTTGTTTTTGGCTTGTGGCCGAGCGGACCATACGATCGTTTACGCTTGGGATTGGAGAAATACACTCATTTGTCATCACCCGTAACGATTCGATGCAAAAAATACTTCCTTTCATTAGTGGTTTCATAAGTGGTTTTTCGATGCCCCCAAATCGTAGTTTGAAGGCACGAAATTCGACATTCTTAAGAGCGACAAAAATGCATTGTTGTATGAAACGTAACAAACAATGAACTGAATATTGTTGACAGATGATAGACGAAAAAAACAAGACATTTGGAAGGTTTAAAAATACTCCTAGCGACATCTGAAAGTCTCATTTCATAGGTATATGAATATAAATGACGAAAAATATGAAATGACAAATATAATTTGTCTAATTTTCTTCTTACTTTTTTAAGATAAAATATATATAAAAAAAATATTTCAGAAAATATTATATATTTTTTTATTGAGAACGAAAAAATATAAAAATATAAAAGTAACGAAACCAAATATGATAAAATTCATATACGAGTACTTACAAAAAAAATTATTTAAATTATTTATTGAAAAGTAAAAAAACACTCGTGTAACAGAATTCTTAGGTTAGGTTACGTTAGGTTGAAGCGGTTGTCTTGTGGGACACACTCAAGCTCATAGCCCATTGTGATGCCGCGTGGGGGAGCTTTCCCTATGTCTCCTAAAACCGTTGTGCGCTTTTCAAAAATTTTAGAAGATCTCCTATTTCTGCGGAACTAAGATCTTCCAATTCGTTAAAAAATTGTTTGCCTAGAATAGTAAATCTCCGTCTGGATAGAGCAGGACAATGGCACAGTAGGTGCAAGATTGTCTCCTCCTCTTCCTCATCAAGACAACTTCTACAGAAGTCGTAACAGAATTCTTAACTGCTGTTAAAATATTCGTGGAAGTAGGCTAAAAATTTAAAATAATTAAAATACAAAAATGGCTTACAGGGAATAAAATTAAATGAGTTCGCATAAAATGGAGTGAGTCAAACAAAAATCGGAAATCTTGTTGCACTTGAGTCGAAAATGAGTTCCTAACGTAACAAACTTTTTATCAGCTGCGGATGTTTATTTCCTTAGCGCGAAAAAGTAGATTCTTCGCATATAAATTACAAAGCGTGTAATGTAAGTAAATGCCATTTGATTTCCAGAAGCCAATTTGTATAATTTCAACATTCTAAATTTCATGCTACACAATTCTTCCCTACCTTCCATAAAACAATTTTAATGCAACTGTGAAGAAAAAGTTCTAGCGAAGAATAAGTGCTGAGAAAATTGTTTAAGAAAAGGCAAATTGTAAAAAAAAGAAAAAAAAAACGACTAACACACGTTAAAGTGATAGATAAGCGGCACCATTCAAGTAGGAAATAAAAGCGAAAAAAGACAGGTTAGCTGATAAAAAATCTGTAGACACTGATGCTGTAAAAAGAAGCAACAATAGCGGCAGCGGAAACCAGACAACAAAACGACAAGCCACAGCCACTATTCTTAATATAAATTACATTGTCTTACGATGTTGCATGCCGCTTAAGCAGCTTTTTCCCAGCCAATTTAAGTCAGGCCGATTAAAACTTGTATGTCAGGTAAGAGGCAGTCAGAGCGGCAACAACAATGTTGTTGCTGCGCTTTACAGCGGCAAAACATTAAATGTTGGCAATTTCTAGTGGATTTGATGGTAAAGGCAAACAACAAGTGAGTAATGAGCCAGAAGTGCGGAGTAAAAAAGAGCTAGAACTGCAATAAAACAACAAAGCGTAGCATGCTGCCTACAGCAAAGCGCATTATTAATAATTAAATAAATTACAAGTAGGTGTTTTGCTTCTCTTATTTTGTATTATGCGTTGTTCGTTATTTTTAATTTTTATTTTTTGTTTTTTTGTTATTGGACAGACCACAGCAAAGTTGTAGGAAGGAATGTCGCTGAACGTCACCAACGCTGCTTAGCGCTTCCCACGGCGCCACTTTATAATCGCCTTTTAGGCGCTTAAGCACTTAAGTGCTCAAGTTCTAAATTAGCCAAAGCAGCTTCCAGCGAAACGATTTATCACTACGCTGCGCTTGTGAAGCGGCGACACTATTGCCACTTCCGGTTTGCAATGCAGCGGTTTGAAAATCCTTCGCGGAAATCGCAAGCAAGCAAACCAGTAAGCAAGGAATTGCTGTATTTCAATGCAGCAACGGCACGGCAAAAGGAATACCAACAATGGGGAAAAAGAAACAAACAAACAATAAAACTGGAATAGCCAGATGAAGAAGAAAAGGCAAAAATGTGGCCGTCATAAGTGAAAAATTTGCGTAGCTGCCGGTGGGGCTGCTGCTCCTCGGAAGCTCAAGGCCTGGGAAAGAATGTGGCCAACTGTGGTAAAATGTTATGACAAATGGGTGGAGTCTAAAGCGAATTGAGTGTAGAGCTGTGTGGAAGTGGCTGCGGCTGTTGGCTGCTGGTTGTTTGTTGCTGGTTGCTGCTTGCTGGCATAAAGGCAGTGAAGGCAGTGAAGCATTAAACCAGCGACAAGAAAGCGAGCTACAAAAATCAACGGTTTATTGTTATTGTTGCTGTTGTTGTTGCAGTGAAGCATGTAGTTTATTAATAGCCAAGTAAAATATACAAATATATAAATACATACGTACACATGTATGTATGTATGTTCAGGGCAAGTATGCGCACATATGTAAGTCTGTCGACTTTTGTATTAATGCTTGCCCGTTTTACCCATATACTGCTTTTCTTGTTTTAATAAATACATATACACATACATATATACATACATACATACATACACTCACATACATATGCTCGTACGCAGATATGTATGTAGGTGCTTTTATTATTGCCAACGCATTAAAGACGCACTATTAAGTAATGAATTTATTTCAGCTTGAAGTCGATAGGTATGTGAGTTGAATAACCGTAGCGTTGCAAGATACTGCAAATATGTGCCTACATACAGACCTAAATACTCATGCAACTTATATAGCACATTTATACGCGCGTATCTATATATGTATGTATGCCAGTTTATCAACGGACATGGAAATGTGAAATAAAAGTGAGTAGTGCGAATTACAAATATGGCCATGTGCTTTGCTGTTTGCTGCTGATGATTCACTCAATCAGTGATGATGCACCCCGCGAGTGTGTGAATGTAAAGTATGGCATCGTTAAAATATCAACGAATGCATTTACGCGATCAATTTGTGCAGCCTCATTTCGCAGCGTTGGCCATAAAAATTAAGCAATGCACATTCATAAAATGAAGAGATATGGATGTTTTTTGCATTGCCTTAAAAATTGTTTAACCTTTTGTGTTTCATTTTACTCATTCCATCGAAACTTATAAAAGTAAGCTAGTAAAACTGCCCAATAAGGAAGAAATTGTTAAACTTAAATTTTTGTTGGATTGTGGAAAAGTATTTTTGTGTTCCATTCCATTTCGTTCTACTAAGAAAAATTACATTCCACAAGAAACATAGAAAAGTAAGCTAATAAAACTGTCCAAGAAAGTAAGTAATTGCAGGACTCAAATTTTTGTTGCACTTTTGAAAGGTATTTTTTGTGTTCCATTCCACTTTGTTCTACTAAAAGCAGTTACGTTACACTTCAAAAATATAAAAGTAAGCTAATAAAACTGTCAAAAAAAGGAAGAAATTATTAAACTTAAATTTTTGTTGGCATTTTTTGCGTTCCATTCCATTCTGTGCTACAAAGACGAATCGCGTTCCATTGTAAAATATAAAAATAGGGTAATAAATCTGCGCAAAACAGGAACTAATTGTTAAACTTGAATTTTTCTTGTCTAATTTTTTGTGTTCCATTCCATTGCGTTCTACTAAAAGAAATCCCCATCCACTTGAAAAATATAAAATTGAGCTAATAAAACTGTCCAAAAAAGGAAGTAATTGTTAAACTCAAATTTTTGTTGGTCTTTCGAAAGGCATTTTTTGCGTTCCATTCCATTTTCTGCTATTAAGACAAAGCACGTCCCACTTGAAAAATATAAAGTAAGCTAATAACACTGTCTAAAACGAAGTAATTGTAAAGCAAATTTTTTTTAATAGTTGAAAACAACTTTTGGTGTTCCATTCCATTTCGTTCTACTTAAAAAATATAAAAATTTGAATTTCAAATTTCTCGTAATGAAGCAAATAAAAACGAAAGTTTTGCAAAAATCCTCAAAAAAATCGTTTCAATCCATTTCGTTTCACATGAGAAATGCAAAAGTAAGTCGATAGTTGCTCAAAAATTAATCAATGTAATTTAGAAGTTTTATTAGCAAGGCAAAAAGTATTACGTGAAGTAATAAGTTCTCAACATTTTTACAATTTCAATAAAATAGTTATAATTATCTTTATGCAAATATTTCCAAACAGTTTTCTGATTGCTTTTCAATTTCTGATCAATGGAATAAGTACTCGCATGCCTGTCGGACTCGACGGTTTCCATGATTTTATTTTATTTTTACTTATTTTACCAAATTGCCGTTTACTTTGCGGTTGAGTTTGCACTCAAAGTTTTTATAGTGGCCCATTCCGACTTTCTAACATGGCTGTAGTGTGTTAAAGATTGTATCGAATTTGCTCTTATTTTAGGAGAGTAATGAGTCAATGCGCAAGATGAGATATGGAACTTTTTATCTCAACTAACATTTTTTTGTTCAATTCCACTTCGTTTCACTTAGTTAATATTCAAATTATGCCTATAAGAGCTTAAAAATTGTTGTCATTCTAAAAACACTAGAAAAGGGATTTCTCGTATTCCATTCCGAATCGTTCCACTTGACAACTACCAAAATTTAAGCCAGTAATTGCTTAAAAGCGAGAGCTTAAATTTTTTTGGTTGTCTAAATAGCCAGAAAAGGTATTTTCTTGTTCCATTCCAAGACGTTCCATTGACAAATATCAAAGTTAAGTTAATAATTGCTTAACAGTGAGAGTCAAAAAGATTTTGGTGAGTTAAAAACCCAGAAAAGGCATTTTTTGTGTTCCATTCCAAGTCGTTCCATTGACATATATATCAAATTTAAGTTAATAATTGCTTAAGGGAGAGAGCTACAGCATTTTCGGTTAAAAAATGAGAAAAGTTGTTTTTCGTATTCTATTCCACTTCGTTCCACGTATCAAAGCAATTGCTGGAGAGTGAAAGTTAAACATTTTTCGGTTAGTTAAGAAGTCAGATGTCGATTAAGAAATTGGGCCGTTTTGTTTTAAGCTAAAAATCTAAGAAAAAAATGTTTTTTGGAAACTCAAGAACGAAGGATTTGAATCTTACCCTATTTCAATATTAATTAAGCTTATAATTGCCTTAGAGTCAGAAATGAAAAAAATGCACACATTATGTATTCAATTCCACATTGTTCCGCATAGCAAAGTATTCTGATAATTGCTTCAGAGCAAGAATTTTTTACTCTTATTTTGTTGACTAGTCGCTAAAGATTTTGTTTTTGCATACCAATCCAATTCGTTCCACTTATATTTTACGTTATACTGCGAAGATGTTGCAATAAGTACTAAACATGTAAAGTGACACCTAATACTCAGCTTTATAGGTGAGCCAAGAATTTTCGTGCTACGTTTCACATCAAAAAAATATGCACTTTCAGCTGATAATTGCCCAAGAGTAGTTAATTTAAAATGCTAGAAGGAATGTTTCCATTTCTAAAGCATTCCATTTTCTTCAGTAGTATGGATTAAAATTGAAGCTAAACCATCATTAAGAAATTTCTAAGTTGAGGCAGTAGTTGTATCGAACATCCAAAACGCAAAATGCCTTTTTGTGTGCGTCTCAACATTACTGTAAAAAATTAAAAAAAAATCATTAATAAATATAAAAATATACTCGAAATGACCGTCTGCAAGTGTTTAATGCTCATCTACGATATCCAATACTTATTATAATTACACATACATACATTATAATTAAGGCTTATATAATTTCCCCACCACTCATACACACACACACACACACATGCCTCCAACCACATCACCATCCACATGCACACGTACTGCTTATAGCTTGAGGGTGAAAATTATATGCTGGGCTATTTATTACGCTTAAATTACCATTCTATTAATGATACAAAAATACTAATTTGACGTAATTCTCGCAGACTATTTGTCAAACTATTTTATAGACTATAGATGAACTTAATTTCAATCGCTGGAGGTTTGTATGTGGACATATTTACATCAAATCGATTATTAGTGCAGATCATTTAAGTTAGAAGATAAATAATAGATTATAAAACATACATTGTATCGATTTTTTAAATTATATTTTACAAAAAATGAACAGCTAAGTAGCTGGTAGTCCAAAACTATGATAGTTTCAATGTTGCGTTGAAAAATTTATGTTCATTTATAGGGTCCGGCACTCGAAGTGTAACCAGATAAATAGGCCATAAGTTTAGAAAATTACTTTTATTCAATTCAAAGTAAAAAATGTGTAAAAAAAAAACTTTTTTCAATTCACTTTTGGTCGATATGCCTTGACTATGGCCTTGAGACGGTCCAGAAACGAATCGCAAGTTGCCTCAATGTGACTGGTGAATCTTTTAGTTCGAACCTTGCTCTCCAAAATGGCCCAAAGACAATAGTCTATCAGATTCACATCTGGTGAATTTGAGAGCCATTGTGTGGACGTTATGAAGTTCGGAACCATTCTCGGTTCAATCGAGCCATTTTGAAACGTTCATGGTCTGTCACCGAATGTTTGTCTGTCCACGGCTTCAAAGCATCCTCCAAAATACTTTCCCGATAATATTTCGCATTTACCTTGACGCCAGGCTCGATAAAAACGATTGCCTGAAGCGGGTGCTGCCTCCTGGTGGACAGTCGATGACTCAAATTCTCGTATGAACGGTCGGTTAAATAAATCCAATCGTTTTGGGAGTTTACGAATAGTTCAATTTGAAAAATTTTCTCGTCAGAAAATACAATGTTCGGAAATTGACCGCTTTCGGCTGACTTGTTGCTGCTTTGGTGTAAGATCATGCGAATTTTGGATCTTGTAGGGCTTGACTTTGAGATTTTATTCGATTTTTCAGTATGCGGCGGATAGTACGGTCAGATATTTTCAGTTCTTTCACCATTTGATTGACACTTCGTCGGATATTTCGCTCAAGCCGCCTCTTCATGAGAATTTAAAATTTTCAAGGATTCGCTCACAAATTATCACATTGAGCTGAACAATTTCGCAATCCAAAGGTTGCTTATCAGCTGTTGCTGGCTTATGCAAATAGACTTTACTTTCCAAAAAACGCCAGTCTCGTCTGCCTATCCTTTTACCACCCTCGAAAGCACCAGTTTCTTGAAATTTTTTCACCAACCTTTGAATGGTCGACTCACCCGGAATTACGAATCTTGAAATTTTTTCACCACCCTTTAAATGGTCGACTCAGCCGGAAGGTTATTTCCATTTCCATATTAAGTTTCAATAATTTTAACGCATTGTTCTATTGTGTAAAATTGTTACTGTGCTTGCTTTTTTATTAAAAGATAGGCAAAAAGCGATCCGCACTAATGTAAATACATAGGTGTTGATAAAATAACTCTGAGCACCTGTAAAATGTTCGCCATCAAGTTTGTTTAAAATACTGTTTTGGAAATATTATTATTAAATGCCAATGATTTCCAATGTGGAGATAATAGGTAAATCATAAAAATGTTACGTTCCATAGAAAAAAAAAATCACAAAAAACCTGGGCTCGGAACAAAAGAATATTCGCAATAAAAACATAAAACAATTTAGTAAATGGAAATCAATACTAGCACCATTACGAGGAATTAAATTTCATATAAATAAAAATCATATGGAAATATATCGGCTGCCGCAGCTGCATCAGATCGCGTTTAACTTATTGTAGTATGCGGTTGACCCCAACTGCTTGGCCACGAAATATCAGAGAAGATAGGGAAAGGTTTGTTTTTTAGCCAAGCAAAAAATAGCGAAAAGTTTAGATGAGAAATTACTAGCACAAAACTGGTAAATAAAATCAATGAAATGGTCCGGGACGATAGGCGATCGAGATGGAGAGTAGACTTGAAGTTCTGAAGAGCCATGAAATTTCTCCAGTGTAGAGTGAAAAGTATATTGTAGGAGTATTTGAAAATACCCAAGCGTACATTCCGATAAATTGCACTTTTTTAGCTTTTAATCAGAATTTTAGAAAATTTTGGCATATGCAGGGTTATATTTTGCTCATTTAATTTTGGTATCATAAAATGTAAGCTTGAACACGTAGAATTCAAAACTTTATTTAAGATGTTTCGACTCGTATGATTTGGATCAAATATGCACCATTTTGCGGTAAAATGTGTTGCCATTTTAAAGGTAGCTTCATAATGCAACTCTTTCATAGAAGTCTTGGTTCTTATTGGTGAATTCTAGTAATCGATTTTCACAATCTTCTCTTGATAAACATTTTTATCACTGAGGAAGTTTTGCACGAGAGGAAAAGATCTTAGTCGCTTAGTACCAGACCCCGACTTTAGGGTGGAAGACTTAAATCTTCTCATCCAAGTTCCCGGAGTTTTTGGCGAGCCACTACAGACGTGTATAGCCCTGCGTTGTCCCGATGGAAGACAACACCACTTCTCTTTGCCAATTCTGTCCGTTTCTGGTAAATCGCTATGTTCAAACGCTTCAGTTGTTAGTCCAGTAGAGATCTGAATTTAGTGTTGGGCCATATGGAAGCAACTTATAATAAATGATTCCTTAAAAGTCCCACCAAATACACAGTAGAACCTTACTGGCTGTTACTTCTGGTTTGGTCACCGTTTGAGCTGCTTCATCACGCTTTGACCGCGATCGCTTTCGCACAATTTTGTTGCATGTTACCCGTTTCTCAGCTCCAGTCACCATCCGTTTAAGAAGTGGGTCGATTTCATTCTGTTTGGCCAAGGCTTCCGCTATAGCGCGGAGAAGGTTCAGACAACTCGGCCAATTGCAGCCAGAATAAAGGCTCAGCCCAACCCAGCTCTGTTTTAAATTTAATAAGGGAACTGGGTTTGGATGAGGTGCTGCACTGAGTAGAGGTCACAAACGACCATGAGGTCAAAGTGTAAACCTCAAATCTATTTATCCCTTAGCCCTGCAAATAATTGAGCAAAATAGTGTACTTTTACTTCAGCCTTATCGCAGTTGACTTTGTCGGCTAACTAATTGAGAAAAGCTCAAAGAGTTAACAGGCACTTTAAAGTTAGGAATAGTTTATCCCCCTGTCACTAAGCAGAGAGGACTGTAGGCGGCTGGTTGAGACGGCGGACCACTTTCTATGGTCAAAATACTGTGCTCTCTGCCCAGCGTGTGGAGAGGAGGGTGAGACGGCGGACCACTTTTTGTGTGTCTGCCCAGCCTTCGCTCGATTCAGGCTTGAGGTCTTTGGTACTGATGTGTTAAGAAGCGCTCACCTTGGTTCCTTCGCACCACAAGATCTACTCAGATTTCTTCGGAGGTCGGGTAGATTTAGAGATGCAGTACAATGAACTTAATTGTGTCTGAGTGCTGTACTTGCTAGTCTGTCTCGACAACAAAAAAAAAAAAAGAGTAAAGCCACTTTATTGGTGAGATGTGAAAAGAGCTGTGAAAAATTATTAAAAAAATTAGTACTAAAAAAATTAAAATTACAAAAAATAATATTAAAAAAAACTTATATTAAAAAAATCAACATTCGCACAAAAAGTGATAGAAAAAGTAGTTATTAAAAAGCAAGTTGCAAAAATGATAGCAAATACTAATACCAGCTGCAATTTCCTGCACACTAACTCATTTTCTCGTATGAATATTGCCAAATTGGGTAAAAATTAATTACACTACGCTGAGATGCTTAATATCTAGTTATGCATAGGTGCAATAGCTTTGGTGTCTTTTCACCCGCAATTTATTAAAAAATGTATTTTACTTTCGACGTTACTCCATTGCTATGTCAATTGGGGTGTTTTTTTTTCTTGGTTTTGTTAAGTCACAATTTATAAATATTTTCGCCTTCACTCACGACAAATCCCTCGATTATGCAACAACTTTATATGAAAGCGTTTTTTATAAAAAAACTTTTTACATTTGCTATAATTTGCTATTCATGGTAATTTAAACCAAATTTTTATACGCCGGCCATTAAATCACACAAAATAATTATAAAAATTAAAATGTATTTTTTATCTCGAAAATATTTCGCAGCTTTATGCTTTCATACACATGAATTAATGCCTTTTTAAATGCTTTACTGCCACACAAATTTCTACTTTTTTCTTGCCAACTCTTTATTTATTATTTAAGTTTCCTTAGACCAATGTGAGGCGACGCTCGTTAAAAATATAAACACGGTCCAGCGCAATTGAATGATAACAATCGAATTTCTTTTGAAATTGTGGCAATTGTAAGCGTTTTTTGTTAAAGTTAAATTTGTTATTGTTGTTGGTGGATATTTTTAAATTTATACCAGCCTTTGCCTTAGTGCCGTAAAAAGTTTCTTGGAATTTCTTTGAGACAATTTAACAAAAAACACACACACCGCCGAGCTAAATATTTATTCGTAAGTTGTATGCTAAGTGGCTACTGAGTGGCCAGTGACGCTCCGCAATTGCGGCTGACCACCAATAGTAGTATAAAAGTAGTAGTAGTGCTGATGGTGGTGGTGGTGGTCGTTGTGCTCATGGCAGGTGAACGCCGTTGATAAATGGTAAAAGTTTGTTTGATGGGAATGTAAGGGAAATGAATAATTTGAAATGAAAAAATTTCTGACCTTTACAACAGCGCAAATGTTGAGCTTAGGCGGTTAGGCGTTAGCAATATACAGCAAACTCCATAGGAAAATAGGTGGAGAAAAATTCACCAGAAAACATAAATTTGTTTTAGAAATAATAAATAGAAATCAAGAGTTGCGAAAACTTGCAGAAAACACAGAACTGCTCGGAAATACTAGAAAAGGAACATCATTTAAAGTAGTGGGATTTAACGAACTAAAGAGGCTTATAACACTCAGACAACAGTCATTGTCCATATAAAGACAACCTGAGACGATATTTGTAGATATCTAAGCCAAGCGGCCGCCCTAGCCGAATGAGTTGGTGCTTGACTACCATTCGGAATGCAGAGAGAACGTAGAGAAATAAAGAAAAAGTTTTTTCTAATAGCGGTCTGCCCGCGGCACGCAATGGCAAACCTACGAGTGTATTTCTGCCATGAAAAAGCTCCTCATAAAAAATATCTGCTGTTCGGAGTCGGCTTGAAACTGTAGGTCTCTTCATTTGTGGAACAACATCAAGACGCACACCACAAATAGGAAGAAGAGCTCGGCTCGGATCTAAAACTGGTGTACGCGCCAATTATATATACAGTAGGTTCTGTTTTTATGCGGCTTTTTTTTATGCGGTTTTGAAATAGTGCGGTTTTTTTTTAATTAAAAAATGCATGTGGACCTATCGGGAATTGTACATATAAACAAGATTCTAAACCAGCTAAGTAAAAACTCATCACAGATTACATCAGAAATGCTAACCCTACAAGTATGGAACCGCCTGCATAACCATCTAGATCAGACGTGTACATTTCCTCAAGTGACGAAAGTGATTTTACGCCAAATCCTAAACGAATGCGCTACATGTGGGTATTGTCTGATTCTATTTCTGACGTAAATTTATTTTTCGATTCTGACGTTTCTTAAATAAAGATATAATTTTCAAAAATACAATATTTTGTTTGTGCGATTTTATTTAATTATTTCAGATTCATGCGGTCTATGGAACGAATCTATAGTAATAATATGGGACTAGTGCCCTTTTTTATGCGATTTTATTACATTATTTCAGATTTGTGCGGTTCTTAGCACTTTTGAAATGTATCTATAGTTTTACTATAGAACTGGTAGCTTTTTTTAGGCTGTTTCTTGCGGAACGTATCTACCGCATAAAAACAGAATCTACTGTATATAAGCCATCTTTTTAAAACATCAAAGGCCACCTTTATGAGCCAGATGTTGAGGTTCAGCAATACCGACGCCAATTGTTGGAATCAACGGACTACCAACAGTCATTAAACGACATTTAACGAGAGATAAATATTATTATTATTATCCCTATAGTTCCGGGGTGAAAAAAGACCGCAAAAATAACTTCAAAAGCTGTTGATCAAGTAAAGCCGTAATCGGAAACTAAACATACTCCATCGCAGGCGAAAAGCTCAAGTTGGCCAATGAGACCCGAGGCACACTAGCACGTGTGAGTGTTGTAACAGGTGGCGCTAAAGTAATCCTCCTATCAGAAAATGCTATACATTTTGCGATTGGCCTCTAATGTCAGTTCTGTTTTGACATTTGTGTAGGAAACACATGCGAAATACACGTTAATAAACAATGTTACGCTACACTGCTCCAGAACGCGGAATATTGCTGACTATTTATTTGACCAATAATCGGTCGGTGCGACGTTTAGCCGCTCGCCTCGAAGAGACTGTCACAACACAAGATGATGCCAGGCGTGGCAGACTCCGGAGTAGCCGTTCTGCAGAGAATATTGCTGCTGTAGCCGAGGATGTCATGGAAGCGCCGTCGACATCGACCAGACGACGTGCCACGCAAATGGGTATCAGTCGACGGTCTTTACAGAGAATTTTGGTACAAGATTTGAAGATGTTTCCGTACAAAGTCCAGACGGTGCATCAGTTGTTAGCTGCTGACCGCCAATCGCGTCTAACATACGCTCAAGCCATCCTTAATCACCACCAAGAGGAAGATGATTTTTCATCAAAAATAATTATGAGTGATGAGGCCCACCGCTCAAAGTCACTGTATGGTGTGCTGTTTTCGCTGGAGGAGTCATCGGCCTTTTTTCTTCGATGACGTCGCGGGCCAAACGGTTACTGTGCATGGTGAGCGCTACAGAGCAATGATCAACAAGTTCTTTTTGCCGCAACTTGATGAATTGGGATTGGAAAACATGTGGTTCCAGCAGGACGGTGCAATGGCACACTCTGCACGTGCCCCAACCGATATGCTGAAGGATGCATTTCCCGGGCGCCTAATCTCCCGTTTTGGCGATTTGCACTGGCCAGCAAGATCGCCTGATTTGACCGCTCCAGACTTCTTTTTGTGGGGCTTTTTGAAGTCGCGGTTTTATGTCAACAAGCCTCAGACTCTTGCAGCTCTTAAAGACAATATCCGTCAAGAAAGTGAGGACCTATCGCCGGAAGTTTTGGCCAAAGTGATGGAAAATGCCATAAAAAGGGCTCAAATGGCAATCAACTGTGGCGGCGGCCATTTACATGACATCATATTCTCGACTTGATGTACAAAAAATGAAAAGACCAAATAAAAATAATCCACAAGAAGAATCAAACTTTTAATTTTTTTTTAAATTACCGCCAAAAAACATCGCAAGGTTACTTTTGCGCCACCTCCTATGCCTACTGGCCGGGTTCAATGGACCTGAGTGAGATTTTATTGTATTTCCATTTGAATAGCTGATGCTTTTAAAATCTGCCAACCTTTCACTTATTTATTGCTTTGCTTTCTGTAATATTCTAACAATACTATTTTTTTGTTAATACCTAATAAAAAGTTGTCTAGGAGGAACGAACATCCGGACAAATGGCTGACATGTTCTCTCAAACATATCTCGCTAATATCCCTCCCACACGGGTCCGAGAGGTCGGAGTGCAAAAAAAAAATTGGAAACAAAATTCTAACACCTTCCTCTGGATCATAATAAAGATCCGTTCGTATTTCCGCTTTAGAAAAGCTTCTGAAAGCATCTGCCATTTGAAGGCGTCGTAATAGTCGTGCGCTTAAAAACATTTTAAGTATTCCCTTTTGTTTTGTACCTTAAACATACCTGTAACCTTAGCTATGAAAACTTGTTCAAATAACGAAAGTCAGTTTTAAATATTTTCCAGTAAAAATTTCAATACATACCTGAAAAGAAAAGAAGAAGAAATTTATTAGTGAATTCGTACATAAAATTTATAAAATATTATAATCAAATAATTACAAAGTAATTTAATATAGACTTCTAAACTGCAAAGGCTAACGAGGGTTAAATACGGCAAGGCTGCCCCCACAGGAATTGTAAAGATTTTTTTCTCGATATTTGCCATCAACTTAAGATTAAGAACAAAGCCGAAATAAAATATTTATTATATAAATAAATAACAAATTATTACAATAATAAAACACTAATAATTTTTCATAAGTAAAATTCCACATTTTCAACATTTTCAACGCTGACTGACGATTAGAAATAATTCCCGACACTTCTCGTTGCCCAGCCAGCAGCAGCCATCCAAATACCATTGAGAACCTGAAGCTTTGACATAAGTGCCAACAATAAAACCAAAAGCAATCAAAAACACTAAAAACAAAAACTACAAAAGCTAGCAGCAATACTAATATTAAAAACAAAAACAGCAACGACAGCAGCAACAACACTCAAGAGTTCTGTCGGCATTTGCGCGTTTGATCTTCTGCGCTTCTCTCGCGCGCTGACTGCTACTTTAATTGCTGCTTCTTTTATGAGCTGCTGTTGTTACAGCGGCGAGCAATCGCTAAATGACAGCAACTTGTCGATTGTGTGTTGTCAATGTTTTCTCAAAAGCGTTTACAACATTTTCGAAATTTTCTATGCTTTGCCGCAACGCAGCTTTGGCTTCCACCGCAATTTAATTCACTTCCTTCATTGTTCGGATGGTTGATGTGAGAATTTTTGTTGCTACTATAAAATGTGTGTTTTGTTTTCGTTTACGTGGTTAATGTTGTTGTTGTTGTGCATGCCAATAAGTTTGTGGCATTTCAAATACGAAACGGGGAACGCTGAAGTGCAACAAGTGCCTGGCGGTCGTTCAGTGAACTGTTAGAGTGCCGGCCGGCAGGATGAATGCGTTGACAGTTAAGCAGCTGAAGATTTGCGTTTCTTGGTATTGAAATTTTAGAGAACTGCGTACGAATTTTGTTTGCAACAGCACTTTTAATGTTTTTTATTAATAGAATAGAGAACAAATTCAAGAAAAATTTTGCTTAAAATTGCGCCAATCTACTTTTTCTGGTCAGTGGAAATTAGTTTAATTCATGAATGCAAATTCTTTTGATATTTTATGGTTTTCATTTTAAAGAATATTTACTTCTTTTGTTTTTTTTGCTCACAAAAAGGGTTCTCTTTTGCGGTCACGCCAACAAACCACACGCTTGGCTGACTCCAATAATAAACGTTGCGCCACTTGGTTCTGCTGGCTGTCGTGGCAGTCAGCCATTCCGCTAAGTAAGCAGGCGGCCAGGCAGCCGCGGCCAATGGCCATGCAGTGCCAAAGGTGATGGCCATCGTTGACCACACAGCCAAGTGGCAACTGCCAACTGCCAACTACTAACACCATCACACACACCCGTTGATCGTTGCGTGGTGTTTCGGTGCTGCGTCGATTGGTGGCAATGGCAAAAGTTTAACTCTTAACCAAATTTTATAGCACAAAGGCGAGAAGTTCTGCAGCGCTGGCTGGTTGGTTGACTGGCTGATTGGATGACTGGCTGACTGCCTGCCGGCGTAACCGAAATGCAGTCAAATGTAAGGAAAGCAAAAATGAATTAAAAATTAAAAAAAAAAAAATTGTTCAAGTGCTCATCGAAGCAATGAGCGTTTTTTCTTTCTTTTTTTCTCAAGTAAGAATTTTTACAAATATTTTCTTTTCACCTTTATTCTATTTGTTGCGTTGAAAACCGCAAAAATACCAAACAATTGTAAAGGCAATGCAATTATGGCTCTTTTCGTCAATACACGCATGCGTAATTACACGCATACTAGCACGCATACGAGTACATGTACGCTTGGGTATACACACATACATCCACAACATTCACACAATCATGCATACATCTGTGCGTGGATGAGTGTAAAGTTCGAAAGTGCTCACACCACTGCTAAGACTAGGCAACCAAGTCTACTATTTTCTGCAGCACCGTAACCTCAGCTGCCCAACTTTCCAAACTTTCCACCCTAATGCTTTACAGATGAACCTGAGTCGCTACTCTGCACCACATTTAAGTTGTATTTAATGGAATGCGGGAAATATTCCACATGAGTATAGAAATTTCGTATGTGTAATTTGCTATTAAATAAATTCCGTCGCATAAGGCGCAAATAACTGTAATGAAGTGACTTTTAATTTTATGCGCCCGTTTTTGTTGACTGCCTTTAGAGGAAGTGTCCCATAGTTCATGGTCTAATTGCGTGAAAAATTACTAGGTACCATCAAGTTTTTAGGGCACTACGATTGGAGGTGAGGTGTGTGTGTGTGTGTGTAAAATGCCAAAATTAATTGTCGAGTAAGTCACACTTTCTTGCAGATTTATGAATGTAAAAAATAACTTTGTCCCAATTTTAATTTTTTTTTTCATGGAAACCCTTCATTTTGTACTAAAACTCATTTTTACTCAAAGCTTAGCAGAAAACCAAGAATCAAGAAGCAGGAATTTTCATTAACTATTCCGAACTCTTGATTTTGCCAAATATTTACGGACCTAAATGTTGCAACAGTGAAATTAAGGGAGTGCAATTCCTACTTTGGATACGAAATAGTCAAATAATATTTTTTTCCTAAAGACTGTGGTCAATTGCTAAGCTGCGAAAAACTCTTGAGTGCAAATATTTTTACGCCAAATGGGTTGGTGCGTGACTACCATTCGGAAGTGCGCAGGCTCGAATCTCCGTGCATGAAGGATCAAATTACAGAAATAAGTTGTGTCTAATAACAAAGTTTTTTTCCCTAGCAAATTGTGCTAGAAAACTAAAGATAGTTTTATAAAGTTGTAGCATCCCTTCGACTATGGCTTCTACGTTGCTGCAACGACCTAGGCTTATACCTAGTCCAGGGCCTACTACTTCAGCTGCATTTTTGCGCAATACAAAAGTTTCCATGACTTTTTAGCATAGTTCGGGGCTGAATTTCACCCATACGACTTCGTTCTTCAGTTCTGGAACTGTCTCGGGCTTATGCCCGACATAGATCATACAAATTGGCGCAAAATTAATCATCCAATTTTGTTTTCGAATAACTTTTTTACTAAATAAAAACAAAAAATGATTTTGAAAAAAAACACTCGCACAAAGTGGTCTGCTTAAAAAATGTTTTCGATTAAAATTTCTTTTTATTTTGTTAACAGCTTATCATAAAACTGAAAATGTTTATGCATTTTATTCCATAAATTTGTTTTTAATGCTTTTGTACTACTTATAAATATGATTTTTTTAATATTTTATAATTTTTTTTTAATATTTTATTATTATTAATTTGAGTTTTTTTTTAATTGATTTTTTAATTTTTCGAAATTTTTTTTTTTAATGTATTATTACTTTTTGATATGTTATTGTATTTATTAATATTTCTTTATTATGAAAAAAAAAATTTTACATGCTTTTATTTTTTATTCACTTATTTTGTCTGTGAAAAAAATAAACCAATTAAAAATAATTTTGCGTAAAATTCTGCGCCTTGTGCTACGTAACAGCTGCTTTAAAATTTCTTTGAATGAACGAATTTTTTAAATTTTTTTCTAAGTGTATAATATTGAAAAAAGGCAGGATGGAGAAAAATCTTGCCAACATCTTCGTGCTTAAAAATATTAGAGTAGCTCATTTATAAGTGATTTAAAAAAAATTCAACAATTTTTTTGGAACTTAAACTTTTACTAATTAATTTTTATTAATTAAAAATAATTTTTTACCAAATTTTTTAATTAAGAAAATGTTTACATCAGAAAATGTTTACACTAAAAAAATTTGTTTGGCTGGCAATGGGTTTTTGTTTTTCTTTACCATTTACTTGTTAATTTTTATTAATTAAAAATAATTTTTACCAAATTTTTTATTAAAAAAATTGTTCCATTAAAAAAATTTGTTTGGTTCCCAATGGCTGTTTCAATTAAAAACATTCAATTAAAATTTGTTTTTTGGAACTTTAACTTTTACTAATTAATTTTTATTAATTAAAAATAATTTTTTACCAAATTTTTTAATTAAATTAATTTTTACACTAAAAAATGTTAACACTAAAAAAATTTGTTTGGCTCGCAATGGGTTTTTCTTTTTCTTTACCTTTTACTAGTTCATTTTTATTAATTAAAAATAGTTTTTTACCAAATTTTTTATTAAAAAAATTGTTCCATTTAAAAAAATTTGTTTGGTTCCCAATGGCTGTTTTAATTAAAAACATTCAATTAAAAAATTTGTTTGGAACTTTAACTTTTACTAATTAATTTTTATTAATTAAAAATAATTTTTTACCAAATTTTTTAATTAAAATAATTTTTACATCAGAAAATGTTTACACTAAAAAAATGTGTTTTGCTCGCAATGGGTTTTTCTTTTTCTTTACCTTTTACTAATTAATTATTATTAATTAAAAATAGTTTTTTACCAAACTTTTTATTAAAAAAATTGTTCCATTAAAAAAATTTTTTTGGTTCCCAATGGCTGTTTTAATTAAAAAAATTCAACTAAAAAATTTTTTTTGGAACTTTCACTTTTTCTAGTTAGTTTTTATTAAATAAAAATAATTTTTTACCAAATTTTTACACTAAAAAATTTTTTACACTAAATAAATTTTTTTGGCTCTCAATGGGTTTTTCTTTACCTTTTACTTATTAATTTTTATTAATTAAAAATAGTTTTCACCAAATTTTTTCTTAAAAAAATTGTTCCATTAAAAAATTTTGTTTGGTTCCCAATGGCTGTTTTAATTAAAACATTCAATTAAAAAATTTTTTTTGGAACTTTAACTTTTACTAATTAATTTTTATTAATTAAAAATAATTTTTTACCAAATTTTTTAATTAAGAAAATTTTTACATCAGAAAATGTTTACACTAAAAAAATTTGTTCGGCACTTAATGGGTTTTTCTTTTTCTTTACATTTTACTTATTAATTTTTATTAATTAAAAATAGTTTTTTACCAAATTTTTTATTAAAAAAATTGTTCCATTAAAAAATTTTTTCTGATTTGGCTGTTTTAATTAAAAACATTCAACTAAAAAATTTTTTTTGGAACTTTCACTTTTACTAATTAATTTTTACTAATTAAAAATAATTTTTTACCAAATTTTTTAGTTTAAAAAATTTTAACACTAAAAACATTTTTTTGGCTCGCAATGGTTTCTTATTTCTAAAAAATTTTTTTTGGAACTTTCACTTTTTCTAGTTAGTTTTTATTAAATAAAAATAATTTTTTACCAAATTTTTACACTAAAAAAATTTTTACACTAAACAAATTTTTTTGGCTCTCTCTTTTACCTGATTTTAATTCTAATTTTATTTCATTTATTATTCAGAGAAATGTTTACTGTACTGAATCAAATATTTTTATTATTATTTATCATTACTTTTTATTTACTTTTTTGCGTGTTTCTTTTTGCCTAAAAGTTTGCCGTCCACTACATTTTGGAATTTTGTAAGACAATTTGTTTCATGCTAAAAGTGTGTGCAATTTATTCAACGAACAAAATTTTTTTTGAAATTTTTTAGAAAATGTTTGCGGGGTGGTATTAGTTCCTGGGCGTTTTTTAAGGCGTGCATCTGCAATATAGAGCTCTTGGGCTGCTAAATGTTCAGAGGCAGCAAAATTCCGAACTTTATCTCAGTTAAATATTCTGGTATCCCAAAGTACATTATCAATAACTTATAAATATAAAAGCATTAGCACACAGAAAATTTCACATTGAAATACAAAAAAAGGGGGAACAAGTTTTGAGTGGCTCTCTAATACACATGAGTTCAATCTACAATAATTATTTAAATAATTCGTTACTTTGGCTAAGACAGGACGGAAACTTATTCCCATACCCAATAATTTATAGTAATTTGTGGAAAGAGGTGGAAAAAAACGTGCAAGTCCACTTTGTTTTCGGCTAACTATTTTAAAAAAAACTTTCTTGTTTTGTTCTTGTTTCGCCCAGGTTCTTAATTTTTCTGCTTCAAACGTTGAGGTTATGAACTTTTTTTTATATTAGGCGTTTTACCTAATTATTATTATTATTTTCATTATTACTTTTTTATTATTATTTTTTCATTATTACTTTTTTATTATTATTTTTTCATTATTACTTTTTTATTATTATTTTTTTCATTATTACTTTTTTATTATTATTTTTAGCGAAAATCATTACTAACAAGAGTGCAAGCCATACAAGGCCATTATTTTCTTATTTATTCAGTTGGGCTTAAAAATTTGATAGGTACATAAAGAGTTTTTGTTTGAAATTTTGGCGCTAAAAACATTTTGACTACAATTTGCACATTCAGAATAACGTCGCGTCGTGTTTGTTTCTTATTTAGAATCATTTGTTCTAATAAAAATAGGTATGAAATGTGTTCCAGAAAAAAAGTAGTAATCTTAATCTTAATCTTTAATAATTTATATGTAATATTCAGCGAGTTGTTGTTGTTGTAACAGTTTACTAGTCCCTGCCAGTGCGGTGTAGTCACCGATCGTCATCGTCTAACTCATCTAACTATAAGCCCTGGAAACTTTCCATTTCTACGGGTTGGGCCCAACGGGAGAGGGTTATTAGGTGAGTGGGCTTGAGAGGGCATGTGAATAGGTGGTTAGTATCGTGCGGTGTGCCTTCACTTGCTGGACATATTGAATATGTCTTTTAATCGCTTTTCAGTAACCCCTAAAAATGGCTAAAGAAATTATTTTGCTAAGCACATAATGCTCCGATTTGCACGAAGATTTCTATAATTTGAATCTTATTTCTCTTGTAAGCTTTCCAATTTCTATATCTTTCGATGTCGCAAATCTATCACAACAAAGTTTGCAGTACATAACTGTTTTCATATGAAAACTTTATTGCTGGTCACCTGCGCCACCAAATTTAAAATTCTCTTAAGCATAGTACTAAGTTCGCGTTTCACTTGAAATGTATGTCAAAATCCATATAAATTTTATATTCGTGAAATATGCGTGAAATTTCAGATGCAACTCACGGCAAAGTAGTACGCAATTCACTGCGCAACATGCCAGCAACATTTTTTCACCTCTATTTGCATGTGACTTAAAATTGAGCGAAAACTGAAGATCGTTTGCGTGTGAGCGAGTGAACTCGAATATTCCGAAGAAATGGGATTTTTAAGCGAAATGTTTTCGTATTAATTGGAATATTATGGAACATTTTTAAGCATAGGCGCTCCAGGAGCAGTCACCAGCTTCGACGATTCGAGTTTCGATAACCCCGACTATAATTTTTAAAAATTTGATAAATAATTTTAATGAATATTTTTCCCGTTCTATTTCCAGACGTCAACACCTGGTACATCGGCAAAGCGCTCCAATAATTCTAAAGCAACTTTACAATCTTCAGCAGAGCAAATTGTAAAGGAAATGAATAAATTGTGGAGCTAAGAAAAGCAAAGGGTTATCTAGGACAAGATCATGCAGGTTCTGTTGTGATGAAGAGGAGTCTATGGAACTCATAATCACCAACCGTGAGGCATTAGGCCACAGGAGACACAGAATCCTGGGCTCGTACCTACTAGAGAAGGAAGGTCTACAATTGCTCCCTCCTAAGGAGCTGGTTTGATTCCTCGGTATACTAAATAATTATAATGAAGTAATTAGGGGTGCACAATAGATCAATCTGGTCGCATTGCATAAAGGCCTTAGCCTAACTCGTACAACCATTACCATTAAGAAAAGCAAAGTTAGCTCAGAATTCCAAGTTTAAACCTCTTTTACAACACTTCGAGTTTCTTCTGGAGTAGTTGCCGCGAAGTACGTCGGTTTTATTTTGGGGGCGAAATTCACACAAATGGCCTACAAGAGGACTGAAAAGCCACAAGGAAGTATTAATTAAATGTAATTTTAATTTGTTCTCTTATATTTTTTGTTTTATTCTATTTTATTTTATTGTATTGTATTTTATTTTATTTTATTTTATTTTTTTTTTTTTTTATTTTTTTTTATTTACTTTTTTTTTATTTTATTTATTTATTTTTTTTTTTTTGATTTACTTCGTTTAATTTATTCTATTAATTTATTTTTTTTTGTATTGTAACTTATTTTCTGCCTGTTGTGTATATACAATATAAAACTTATTATTAAACTTAACCGGAATAAAAGAAAACAGTAATGAAATAAAATTCATCTCGAATTTGATTTTATATTTTGCTTTAAATAAAAAAAAAACGAGCAGTTTCAGTTTTCATTTTGACGTTTCTTCTCATTTGAGTCAATCAATGTTGCTGGCGAAATTTCATTGCTATGATATTAGTACTAATACTCTTTACTAACAATAGGGCACCTGTTAGTTAGTACTTATACTTTCACACGCCACTGTTGCGGCCAGTCATCAGCCTATCAACCCATTAGTTTGGCCTCTCACTTAGTTTTAGTTCTCTAAGTTCTTATCTAGAGTTGACAATGCTAGAAGGCGAGTTTCCGCAAGCCATATTTTGACAATATTTTTCTTATCATTCGCACTTGTCCTCACTTGAGTATTCGCTACTTAACTGCTTGCGACCTTGGAAGGACGTTTTACTGCACTGCTTTCAGTTTTCTAATTTTAGCAAATATTATTTATTTACAATTTGCAATCACGAATTACGAACTTTATACCTGTTTTGTTTTTGCAACTTCAATCACATATTTAAATTTAAAAATCGTAAAATCTAAATTTATAGTTACCATTGACTGATAACCATTTTGTTGCTGTCGTTTTCCAGAAAGTTTTTATACTAGTAAATATAAATATTTTTAATAATCGGTTTAAATTATTTGCCAATAAATTGTATAGCAATCCAAGCTGTTCAATGTATTATAAATACTCGTACATATGTATATGAATACCTCCGCGCATGCCAACCGCACGTCGCCCACTTGCCTTTGCTTCACTTACTCCGCACCACACTTGGCGGCACTCGAAATCGTCAAATGAGATAAAGTTGATTGACGTTAGCGATTTGGCGTAAACAGCAAAATGTGAAGTGCATATATATGTATGTAGGTGTACATCTATGTATGTATGTATATGTGTAAGCAAGTACCTACACCTGCATACATAAAGTCACATATAAATAAAATTATATAAAAAACTTCAAGTGCCTTTTTTGCAGAATTGCGCCAAATACGCATATTCACAGTAAACAAAATATTGCTTACATTACAAAAACAATGAAGCGATACAAATCCAATATATTTAAACCTAACGTCGCATTCGTACTTCAGAGTGCGTTATTTTGTTCAAGGACAAACGCGACCTTGACTGCTTAGTGCGAAAAAGCGTTGTTGTCATCAGCATTGTTGTGTTCAATAGTCCACTGAAAAATACATCCATGCATACATATGTACATATACATTCATATATGCCAAAGTAATCAGAGTGAAGCGTTAGTTACCCTGCAGTGAAAAGCGAAAATGGCCAGCGAATATTTTAGCTCATAAACAGGTATTTTGAGGAGGAAGTCAACTAGTTCGAGAGTACTTGAAATTGTACCGGTTGCAAAGTGTTCAATTACAGCGACATAGAGTATATATAAAAAAAATTTTAACTTTTTATTGTTGCTATGCTTTTAAATGACAATATTTAACTTGCTTTTGCTTAGTTTCAGAAGAAGTAAAAACTTGAAAAATTTAATTTTTAATAACAAAACCGTATTAATTCAAATAGGCAATTTAAAGATAGGAACCATTTTTGATTTACTACTCTAATTTGTAATAAAATACTTATGAAACGTTAATTTAACAACTTTTTCCCCCAATTTTTCAACTCAGCCCAAACTGATGAATTTCGACACAAATCGGCCTAGTTGTTTTTTGCAATTCTGAAGTAGGTCTTTAACCGATATTAGGAGAACGCAGGGCTAATTAGTTAACTAACTATTCTCATTTGTAATAAAATACCTATGAAACGCTAATTTAGCAACTTTTTTTTCAATTTTTCATTGAATTTTTCAAATTTCAACTCACCCTAAACTGGTGAATTTCGTCACAAACCGGACTAGTCGTTTTTTGCCAATTCTGAAGTAGATCTTTAACCGATATTAGGAGAATGCAGGGTTAATTAGTTCCTTAACTGATATTAGGCTAATGCAGAGCCTGCCAATTGGCATACCGTGCCAGGTACTCGTCATATTAAAAATACGAATTGCAAGCATTGAAAAAAGGTAGAAAACGAATTAGTGGAGCTGCAAAGCAAACTGGTAGTTAAGTAATTGAGAACTAGTAGGTTTGACTGCAGGGTAGTAGCTCATAGACTTTGTTTTATGCACATTAGCAATATTAGTTGACAAAGGCTATTGGAAGTGCGGCTTTCAGCAGCCAGACGATGTGCAGCCAATTACTGCAAAATAAGAGTTGTGTATGCTTATCAGCAAAAGGCACAGAAAAACGCAAAAATAGAAACAAACAAAAAATAAATAAGTAAAGCAAAAACTACACATAAACAAGTAATATTTTACCTGGCTTAATTTTGCACTCAACCAAGGCGGATGAGATCAGCGCTAAAATAGGGTACAAAGTGCAATGGGGACTTTATAAAATAAAGGAAGGAATAGAGTTCCTCTGAGCAAATGTACACTTGTTTATATAATATAAATTTAGTGCAGGTCTAAATGATAAATAAAGAGAGAAATTAAAATTAGAAAATTAAAGAGACTATGAGTGTCATATTTGTAGCAGAAGGTTTTTCGAGAAATACATTCACATCACTTCTAACTCCGGCGGAAGAGACCGTAGCGGTACTTAGAGGAAATTTGAATTTTTTACTCTGGTTTTCATTATCACAATTTTTTTTTTGTAGAATTGTATTTGGCATTTTCTTGTTTTGAAATATAGTTTGCTGCAGTTTTGAAGTAAGAGCTGGGAACAAATTTTTAATTTTGCAAGATGTACGAGCAAATCTTCTTCTTCTTTCATAGCGATACAACGCGGAGTGCGTCAAAGCTTCCTTCAAAATGCTCCTCCAAAGCGGTCTATCTTGAGCTGTTGCTTCGTAGTTACGAGCAAATATGTAGGTGTTAGATATTCGTATAGCTGACTTTCTAAAAAAAAAAAAAAAAACCACAAACTACCTATGTATACATACGTATTTAAAGATACATATACATACGTATGTAAATGACAAATATAAATATTTTTGCCTGAGTGCAAAGTCGATTTTTTTCTGTCTTGGCTACGCACAACAGTAAAAAAAACACCAATTTGATTCTATTCTAAAAAGTATTTTCAAATTATTTTGATGCGTATTTGCATTCCTTCTAACTGCATTATTTCTATTTACTTGCACATTCGTCTATCTACCTATGAAGTTCCCAGAAATGAGCCATAAAAATACAGTTAATGCATTTCTCATTATTTAATTTTTACCGAACGAAATTCTGCAAACAAATTTTCAACGTATTTGCACGGTTTTAAGAAAACGTTACGAAAAAAATAAGTAACGATAACTTTTCCACCCCAGTTTTTTTTTTTAATTTTTCTGTTTTTGTACTTTGAACGACAGCTGCTTGCCTTCTTTGGCAGTGTCATGCAACAATAACTCGGGTCTGAGTCAAGCAACACTTCAGCAGTTGAATGAATGAATGAATGAATGCATAGCGAATTTGCAACACGACAACAGCGCAAGCATACATACAGACACACACACACCTGCATAGAAATATATACACATCAAATATATTAATATAAACAAGTGTTGCGGCAATAAAAATTCTACTAAAGCAATAAAATTACTTAAAGTTGAACTAGATGTTGAGGCTATGTAGTGCACACACTTACGAACATACATATGTATGTACGAGTGTTAACATACTATACCTATATACATATGTATGTAGGCATGTGCTTAGGCATGCAAGTTTGCAATGCACTTTAGTATCAGTAAATGTAAATAAAAATTTTAATTCGTACCCCTTACAATTGTAGTTGAGAAAAAATCCATCAGTTGGGGCGAGCAGAGAAATAAGAGCCAAAGGCCTGCAGCACGAATTGTCTGTACTCGTATGAGTATTGCAGCTATATAGAAGGGGAAAACCAAAACAATGACTGCAATGGTGTTGTAAGTCAAATAGAGAAACAACAAATAAATTTAAAAGGTTAAAAAAGTAAACAAAACACGAGTAGGAATCGCCACCAAGAAAGGGTAGGATAGTGGTGTTAATTCTATAGTGTTTTGAAGAGGCGTTCGTTCAGTGCGGTTGGCGTCGAAGCTGGTGTTGGCGGGAGCAAACGGTTGGCATTTGCAAAGCTGAGTGCAAATTGCAATGCCACAATTGAAATCATGACTGAAAATAGTGTAAATAGGGACTGAATGTGGGAGAATGAGATTTTTATCGAAATGGAATGACAATTAATGGTACTGAGAGAAACGGAATGGGTTGGAATAGATTGCAATAAAATGGAGTAAAATGAAAGAATTGGTATGCAAGGTAATTCAAAATAATGTATAAAAAAATGAAAAAATTATGTGAAAATAAAAATATTTAATAACATGATAAAAAAAAACAATTATAAAATAAAGAAAAATATTTAAAAATATACAAAATAAAAAGTAAATAAAAGTAAACTAATAATAATGATAATCTGGTATGCTGCGAAAACTCTCCTAGAAAATAGAATATCACAGCGGCCATTCGAGCACTCAGCTCCTCTTATACCCACTCAGATGTGGTTCGATCCTGTCTCTTATCTCTTAACGAGATAAGTGTTCAGAATTCTGTCCAAGTTATCTGGATACCGGGTCACAGTGGATTCGAAGGTAACTGCAAAGCTGATGAGCTCGCAAGAGCTGGAGCTGCGCAATCAAATGTTAGTAACTTACCCACAATCCACATTCCGCTCTCAAGATGTAAAATGCTCATTGATCGAGAATTTCACAGCATTGCTGATCGGAGGTGGCGAGTGGAAACTACTTGCGTTACGACCAGACAAATTTGGCCTTCCTACAATCTGAAACAGACAAAACCCCGCATAAGTCTTTCGAAACACGAACTAAGGCATGCATATAATATCTCTTATCACCGGCCACTGCCTGGTGGGCACTCACGCACGTCGGCTCGGGGTTCCTCAAAACGATCAGTGCAGATACTGCGAGGACGAAGATGAGGAAGTATCGAGCAGACATTTGCTGTGCAGTTGTCCCGGTCTAGCCAGAAGTCGACTCGCTCTTCTAGGCTCTCCAACAATTGACAATCTTTCAGTACTCTCGAACCTGAAAATCGAATCTCTCATCAAATTTTCGAAACGAATTAATATCTTTGACCAAAATCTACAATAAAAATCTCGGTTAGGTGGGGAAATCATTTAAAATAATGAGCTTTAGGGCAACACAACGGACCCAACTTGCGGTCTATGTGGCGCTCCGATGCGGGGTCACCCTTAAACCAACCAACCAAATAAAAGTAAACTAATAATAATGATAATCTGGTATGCTGCGAAAACTCTCTTAGAAAATAGAATATCACAGCGGCCGGTCGAGCACTCAGCTCCTCTTATACCCACTCAGATGTGGTTCGATCCTGTCTCTTATCTCTTAACGAAATAAGTGTTCAGAATTCGAAGGTAACTGCAAAGCTGATGAGCTCGCAAGAGCTGCAGCTGCGCAATCAAATGTTAGTAACTTACCCACAATCCACATTCCGCTCTCAACATGTAAAATGCTCATTGATCGAGAATTTCACAGCATTGCTGATCGGAGGTGGCGAGTGGAAACTACTTGCGTTACGACCAGACAAATTTGGCCTTCCTACAATCTGAAACAGACAAAACCCCGTATAAGTCTTTCGAAACACGAACTAAGGCATCTAATATCTCTTATCACCGGCCACTGCCTTTTGCGCACTCACGCTCGTCGGCTCGGGGTTCCTCAAAACGACCTGTGCAGATACTGTGAGGACGAAGATGAGGAAGTATCGAACAGACATTTGAGGTGCAGTTGTCCCGGTCTAGCCAGAAGTCGGCTCGTTCTTCTAGGCTCTCCAACAATTGACAATCTTTCAGTACTCTCGAACCTGAAAATCGAATCTCTCATCAAATTCTCGAAACGAATTAATATCTTTGACCAAAATCTAAAATGAAAATCTCGGTTAGGTGGGGAAATCATATAACATAATGAGCTCTAGGGCAACACAACGGACCCAACTTGCGGTCTATGTGACACTCCGATGCGGGGTCACCCTTAAACCAACCAACCAATAATAATGAAATTTAAAAAAAAAATTAAAAAAATGAAAAATTAAAAAAAAACAAGTATTAAAAATAAATAAAATAGAGTAAGGTAAAACAAAAAAAATTAAATCAAACGAGAAATGAATAAGAAAGCAAATTAAATAGTTCTTACAATCCCCGATTGCACACCTTCAGGATTATAAGTTTGTCTAGCAAAAGTTTAACATCTAATTATAAATAGATAGAATAGAAGTAAAATGTATTCAGACATCTCTTCGCCAGCAAGACAGAACCATTGACATTCGATAAGTTAATTAGAGAGCAGATTTGTCTAGCTAAAATTGGATGTCTTACAGAAGCTAATCGAAAGGAGGGCATTAAATTACAATACTTATTTGATATACGTAAGATTAACTACCAAAACTTTCCGCCAAATTTTTGCCTTGCACAGTGCCATTTATGAGAAGACCAGATATGACCACAGGTCGGAGGAGGCTTATGCTTGATTACAGTTCAGTCGGCCCAGGGGAAAACCCCCATATGGGACATAGAAAATTGTTTTAAAAAAGTTTTTTCTAGTAGCGGTCGCCCCTCGTCAGACACTGGCAAACGTCTGAGTTAATTTCTGCAATGAAAAAGTTTCTCATAAAAAATATTTCCCATTCGGAGGCGATATAAAAATGTAGCTCCTTCCATTTACGGACAAAAACACCCAGAAACAACATAAATTGGAGGTGGGATAATACCTAAATTAAACAACAAAAAAATTATATCGCGAATTATTAAAATTATTAAGCGAATATTTTTTAGTACATACCAAAAATCCTTAAGAATTAAAAAAAAAATTGTTTCTCTCGACGCACAACCCTCCCATTTACCTTAACTCTGTTATGGGAGACTTTATTACTCCCTTTTTTTATACTTTTCTCATGAGCGGACAAATTTTTTAGTCCCTTAGGTGTTCGTTTAAGAGGGAGTACACTGCATTATGTATAGATGCTTGTGTAAAGTATAAGTAAGACAGTTTACCTTTTTTCGATATTCAATATACTTTCATGCTAATATTTTTTTATTTTTTTTTTATACTTTTTTATACAAAAGCCTTATTAATTAATATTAGTTCCAACTTTGTAAAAAATTAACGAAGTTCAAATATATGATTTTTAGAAAACTTTTGAGTATGCAGTTTTATATACCCTTAAGTTTTAGCATAATAAAGTGCAAGTTTGAAGTCGCTCAAAAGTTCCAATTATTTGAAAAAAAAAATTTACATACATGCAATGGTGAGCATTTCCTTCCATACAAGAGACTGTCGAGCATATGCTTTATCTGGAATCCAGTTTCAGTAAGCAGTAGAGTTTAACGAAGTGTTCATTTGAAGTTTCGAAGTTTTTCATTTGGCCACGGTTTTTGTTTTCTTGGAGTATTCTAACACCGCATTTTGGTGTCTAGAGCTTTCAGAGGGGTTCTTTTGGCTACTGGGCATTGTTGCGTTCTATGATAGAACTTCTTTCGTCTGTGTAAGTATTTATTTTCCGTTTTGTAGTTCAGCAAGGCGCTTGGTGTGCGAACTGACTGAGAAAACAATGAATTCTGAGTTCTCATAGAAGCTTACAAAGAACTTTTCTGGAAGCATTACAGGATTTAGCCACGAAGGATTCAGATTTTCAAAATGAGGGATCTAAAATATCAACTTAATATAATACTGAAATGCCCAGGGAATTTATACCGCGTGTTCGAACTGCAACTCAACTATCTGAGTTTGTTCCCAGGCTCAGTTTGAGTAAAAATCAGAAAAATATACGCGTAGTAAACTTTGAAAAATTCTGAAAATTTTTCTACCTTCGTTCATTGCACTCATCACAAGGCCTGGCATAAAGAAGCATAAAAAAATTATAATAAACTTAAAAAATTATAGAAAAAACACTTAAACTCAAGCCAGTAAAAAATTCGCATACGAGCATCTAAACTGGCAATCGCGCGCATCATCACCTCGTTTCAAAGCGAAATGCTAACGGCGAACTGCGAATTACACAAATACATAATTAGATAGCACGTATGTATATGCATAAGAGTCACACACACATGCATATAAAGAAATGTAGTTGGTAATATTTAAACAAGAGAAAAAAGAACAAAAAAAAAAACAAAAACATTTTTACTGTTGCATTATTCATTGTTCTTTTTTGCTTGCGATTTAATTAAATGGCAGTGAGTAGAACGTCTGCCGAAAAGGAAAATGCACTAACAACAAACAAAGTAAAAACAAAAAAATTAAATTTACAATCCCATAAACTTTACGGAATGTCAATGAAATGACGGAAGGATTCAGCGCTGATGAGCGGCGTACAAACGGCAATTATGCACACACACACACATACACACACTGACTCAAGTATACACCTTTCTTTTGACAGTGAGTGCAAATTGCAGACGTACTTTAATGGTAATAGCAGCTAGTTGGCCAATTGCCGTTAACCTTTGAGGAGAATTCGAGAAAGAATTTGCTGCAATTCACTGGGAAGGTTTGAAGAAAAATGATTTGTACAGAAGAAATTAATTAAGAACTTCTACTGGCATAAGAATGCGAATTACTATTACAACTCGCCTTGTGAAGAAAGGCAATAATTTAGGAAGTAGTTGAAGTTGAAATTAAATGATTTATTTAATAAAAAATGTGTAAAAAATAAGAAAAAATCGAGATGTACTGGAAGAGAAGCAACATTTATTGCGCGCTTATTCTGCTTATTTCGGAGTTCGAGTACACCAACAGAAGTGGGTAATATTGAAAAGAACAGGGGGGAAAATATTGTACTTGTAAAGAAAATGGAGTTTTGAAGTTTGGCGGTATCAGCTTTTTAAGGCATCTCAGTATTAACGATTTTTCTGATTTGCAATAGGTTGTGGACTCGTTTCTACATTCAAGAAAATGAAGTGGAAAAAATTATGGAAAATGCATAAATATCCATTAGCTGACGCCCATAGCCATATGGAAGTATTTCTACAATGAAATTTTTCTCCCAAGTAGCGAACAGAATGCTCAAGCTGATTATCGGGAACTGGAGACAAGATCTATATTTTTATTTAAACTAAATATCGGTATAAGGCTGCAATATAAATGTATCACACTTCGACTGATAGAAGGTGAGCAATATTAGAGAAAATTTTGTTTTAATTTAATTTAAATCGAAAATTAAGAAGAAGTAATAGAAATTATTCCAAAATCGATCGTCAAATACATATAATTTGCATAGAATACTAAGCTTATCTGTGGAACCCTTCTTTGTGCTTCTGACTTCCTCGCTTTTGCTTCTGGCGCTGTGGGACGAACCAAACGTAATGTTACCTCGCCTTTGCTAAACACAAAAGCTGCTTATATTTCTAGTAAAGCGGTTCAGACTAAACTGGACCAAAACAAAGGAATCACAATGTCTCCACTGAGATGCCAATGGGCCAAAGTCCGGCAAGAATCCGGTCACGGTCTTAGCAACTGCAGTTCTACTCTTCACTAGCAGATGTTGGATGTTCTCTTAAGACCATGATTTGGGTCACATAACTTTAGCTATTCTGCCGGAATTCACCATATACGATGCGATTTCTGAAGATATTCTATGTACACGTAATTTGATGCTTATCAATCCAACCGGGATTGTGGGCCAAACTCGTTTAATGAATCCTCTCTGGTTAACTTATCGACCAAAACTCGTTTAAGGAACCTCGTTTGGCTAACCCATAGGCCTCGTTTCTTGTTTAAGTATTAAACATTTGAGACAGTTTCTGGCATCATTAACAGTTTATTTAATCCTCTGTTGTGAGAACTCCGTACGCGACCATCTACTAGGCAACATGTGCATACCTGAACACTACTCTTAGTTAGGTACGTGAAAGGGTTGAAGTACCAGTCAGGCACGCCCCAATAGGCAGATATCTACAATCAGCCAGAGCAGTTGTTGTAATGAAGAAGAGTGATGGGATTTAGGTTGGAGCACTGTCTCAGGTTGCCGAAGAAAGGAGATATTAGTCATCTGGCAGTGACCTTAATCGTCTAGCTGTCAAACCCGAACATTTGTGCTGAACAGTCTTCTTCTCTGAAAGTTCCCCACAGCATTTGTAATGAGACTTAAATCTAAAAAATAACTACTCTTATTACTGTCAAAAATCTATTTTCTGTTGAATATTTTCTGAGAAAAGAGCAGCTCGAAATATGCTTAAAAAGATCGAAACGTCGGCAAGTATGAGAGTTGAACCATTATTTATTAACCTTTCATCAGCTTTTCGTATTAAATCATTTTCAATTTCAATAAAGATTTCGTACTAAAGTGGATGAATTTTCCAAGTTATTCATATCCAGTAATAAAACGTTTGTTCAGCCTTGGGAATCATGTCTTTGGCGATATCAACGCGGTGTCTTTTTTACATGAAATTCGGGTTCTTTGTACAGTGTCTTGAACGGACCCATAAGTAATGTTCAAGTCCCCTGCCAGCTCTCTGATGTTTTTTTATTTAATTCAAACCCATGTTTTAAACTGTAATAAATAGAAATCACGTGCAGAGGTAGATTTACTCAATACGGCGTAACTTTTTCAAATGCCTAGCAAGGGCCATATAATTTAAGCAGAAATGTCAATGATAGATGTGGCAACCTAACATAAAAAAAAATAAAAAAAACAGAATCCTAATCAGTTGACTTAGTGCGTTACTTAGCCGTTTTTTCGGAAACTTTTTTAACCAGAGTGGCGGAATGCTAATTTTATGAAGCTTCTAATTCAGTAGTCAAAATTTGTATTAAAAATTGGCTTGGGGAATAAGTTCATAGCGTTTTTACATTTTCTTTTATTTACAACGATTTGTTTGCTGTTTGGCAAAAGGAAGTATTCATTCGATAGAACTCTTTCTGCTCTACAAAACTCTAATTTTTGGGTTATTTAATTTTTTATTAGTTTTGAGGCTTAGAAATGGAATACCCAGGAGATAAAAATCAATATATTCGACACCTGCTCTTCTTCGCTCTTCATTGAGGCCAAAAAGCTGCCGAAGCAGTCCGGCATATTTGCGATGTATATGGAGAAGGTGCCATAGGTGAGTATACAGCACGAAAATGGGTCACAAAGTTCAAAAATGGCGACTTTGACGTCGATGATAAATCCCGCAGCGAAAGGCGGAAGACCTTCTGAATTCGATGAAGAACACCTCTCAAGAATCACTTTTGAAAGAGAACCGTCGCCAAACCAGTCGTGAATTGCCGAAAAAAATTAACTCGATTATAAAACGATTCTCAATTACCTTCATTCAATGGGATTTACTGAAAAGTTGGGAGCCGGGGAGCCTCACGAGCTCAACGAAAACAACAAAGAAAGTCGCCTTCAAATTGCTTCGCAGCATCTCGCCCGTCATCGAGCAACACGAGGTCATGATGAATGGTGCCTATACATCCATATGAAGCAAAGAAAGGAGTGGGTGACTCCAGGAGATACGCCAAAACCGAGAGTGAAGACGGATCTTCATCCAAAGCAGATCATTGCATGTGTTTGGTGGGACTGGGAGGGCATGGTGCACTGGGAAATGCTCGAAAACAGTGCCACGGTCAACAAGGAGCTCTATATTGCTCATCTGCACCGCGTGAATGAGGCTATTCGACTGAAAAGACGTAATTGACATAGTCAAACCATACTGCTTCACTACAACGCCAGGCCCTATGTTAACTCCAAGAGCACGAAAGGGAAGTCCTTCAGCATCCGACGTATTCTGCGAACCTTGCACCGACCGATTACCATCTTTTCCACTCCGTGTCAAACCGTATAAAAGGCATTACCTTGGATAACAAAGAGGTCCTTAAAAATTACCTCAAGAACTTCTTTGACACCAGATCAGACGAGAGGTGGGCAGAGGTTGTAAACAGCAACGGCGAATGTATAATTGATTTCCTTATTGATATATCATAATTATTGATTTTTGTAGAAATAAAAGTCTTCGGTAAAAACGCTACGAACTTATTCGCCAACTTAATACAGCCTTCACCTCAATGGAATAATTTAGCAGGTCTTCTTTATGGACTTTTATAGCATTCGAGAATTAAAAGTAATCAAATTTCTTTAAATTCATAACATTTATTTTTAATTTTAATTCACAGTGGCAAACATTCTTTAAATTCAACACTGCAATTCATTAAAAACTAATTTTGGAAAGTAATTGACACCACTTGAATGAGTTCAAAACATAATTCCGTATGCAGCAGGTCTGAAAAAATGTGTTTTGTATGTGCGTGCAATTTTAAGCAGTTCTCCATTTGTATGTTTATATGTACGTTACGTTTACACACACACATACCATATGCTAGTATGTATGTTAACGACCACTTTATTGGATTTTTGACAATGGAAATTACTGTGAATTCAACAATTCCCTGCCTTCGTTACGATTTAGTTGTTTTCGAATTAAATTTTATGTTTCGAGTACACGCCCAAATCGCATTACAAAACCACAAAAAGGAGAGCAGCAGAAAAAGTGTAGGAAATATGTAAGAGAAAAAAGAAAAACAGAGCACAAAAAGGCAGCAGAAGCAGCTCAGCAACACAGAACTCAGCTTACAGGTGAAGCAAAAGGTAGAAAGGTAGGTGGAGAGGTAGCTACTCGCCGGTAGCTGCTGACCATTTAGCATATGCTGATATACTTAACTACACACACACATACATATACGTATGTATATACATACATGCACACACGGAGGTCCACGCTCCTTAGGGATCGGACTGCTAAGCTGGGCTCTAAGCTACCGTGGGGGTCGGCAGGTTGCGGATAGCCGGAAAGCCTGTAGTAGCAGGCCAGTTGCGAAATAAGTTTAAACGAATAAGCAATCCCCGACAATTGAGCGATCAGGAGCGGAGGATGCGGTATAAAAGCCAGCATAAATCTGATGAAGTTCTTGTGACAGTGGCGAGAAGACACCGCCTCTTAGATATAGGTGTCCACCTCATCATGTGTAG
>JAYXIM010048541.1:0-125879 GCA_037575425.1 Anastrepha fraterculus | reverse complement strand
GCAGATATGCTTGACCGTAAGTGCATGTGGATGTGTGAATGTGAATAGTAAGGAAAAACATATACACATTTGTTGCACGTGTGTGCATGTAAATTGATATAAAGTCACTCAACAAAAAGTGGGAAAAAAGTGAATAATTTGATTTTTGAATGAAGTGTGCAAAATTCAAGCCATGCTGTCGCACCACCAGCATTTCACTGCCAGCCAGCCAGCCAGCCAATCGGCAACCCAAGGAGGGTGTATGACGGGTATTGAGGGCATGTAACGAGGTTGTTAACACGTTAACAAAATTGCTTATGGTCAAATTACGGACTGAATGATGGTGAAATGCCTGAAAATCGTTGTGATCAGAGCTTTGAAGAAATGCGGCTAATGTGTACGCGCAGCTGTGTGACAAGCCTACAGATGCGTTTGCGCGTACATAGTCTGGGAATTTTCTGCTAATATGATAATATGATGGGAGAATTTGAAAGTTTATGTTTTGCATGCCGACAAGTATTTGTGGCACTTTCGAAGCTGACTAATAAATGTCGCGCCAATTACCAAGAAATATCGTTTTTTGAAGCGACATTTCGTCTCACTTTTGGTGCTAAATTCTTTACAAATGGGCGGTTAATTTCATTTAAAACGCAAAAGTGGTACATGCGTAAGTAAAATGGAAATTTTGAAAATATATAAACTGATTGCGGGCCTTAAAATGGGTTTTGGTTGCAATTTATTTTATATAAGAAAGTAAGAAGTCTCTTTTAAGCATTCGACGACAACGTGGGAGCTATGAACAAGCAATCGGAAACGGATTTTGTTTTTAGAATATGGTTTGAATGTAATAAGAATAAGAAAATGATTTCGTCGATGTGTTGACTCTGTCACACGAAGAGCTGGCTAAACAAAAAGTGTGGACAGACTACAGGAAAGAATTATGAAAGAAGCAAGCGTTGAAGCAGACGATACTCGAAACCCTTTCAATCCGAGGAGAGCTTTAAAAGAATTAAAAACTTAATAAAATGCACAAGAGCCCTTTATAAATCCAACATTTTGTAAAACATAAAAAAAATTAAAACTTGTTTGTGTGAAATTGAGCTTAATTTTACATTTTATTTTATTTTACAACAATTTGTTTGCTGTTTTTAGTATTCATTCGATAATCGAAACATTTCTGCTCTATAAAACTATGTTAATTGAATTTTTAAGTTATTTAAGTTATTATTTGAGGCTTAGAAATGGAATACCCAGCAAACAAAAATCAACATTTCCGACACCTGCTCTTCTGTGCTTATCATCGAGGTCAAAAAGCTGCCGAAGCAGTCCGACACTTTTGCGACCTGTACGGAGAAGGTGTCATAGGCGAGTATGCAGTATAGAAATAGTTTGCAAAGTTCAAAAATGGCGACTGTTATTTTAAAAATTTTGAGTTACAAAATTTAATATTTAAAATAAATTGAAATATTTCTCAATAAAAAATAACGAATAAAAAAAATTTTTTTTGAGTGAAAAAATTATTATTATTTTTTTAATTTAACAAAAAAAAACATACTATAATTTCAACAATTTACTATATAATTTAATATTTCAAATTAATGAAAACATTTTTGTTTAAAAAGGAACGAAAAAACATATTTTAAAGTGAAAAATTTAATTTTTTTTCAATCAAAAGTAATAAACAAAAAAAAATGTTTTCCCGTAAAAATTTAACAAAAAAAAAAAAACTATATTTTCAATAATTGGCTACATAATTTAATATTTAAAATGAATTAAATATTTTTCAATAAGAAGTAATGAGCAAAAAAAATTTTTTTAACAAATTTAAAAAATTTTTTTAACAAATTTTTTTAAACCAAAAAATTTTTTTAACAAAAAAATACTATAATTTCTATAATCTATATATATAAAAAGAAGTTACATTTCCTTGGTAATCTTATAACTCAAGAACGGGCTCACCTATCCACACCAAATTTTTAGGCTTTGTTTGGACTATTCAGTAGATGGTTTGTGTTTTAAAATTTTAAGAATCGGATACCAGGGTCTCGAGAAATAGGCCAAAACGTGAACCCGGGTAACCCTAGGATGTGTTTGTACAATATGGGTAGCAAATGGAAGCTGTTGATGATTCTATAGTATAGAGTATTTTTGATGCCGCTCCGTGACTAGGGTCTCGAGATATCGCCCAAAATGTGGACCCCGATAACTTAAGGATGTGTTCGTACAATATGGGTAGCAAATGGGAGCTGCTGATGATTTCTATAGTATTTTTTCATACCGTTCCGTGACTAGGGTCTCGAGATATAATCCAAAACGTGGACCAGGGTAACCCTAGGATGTGTTTGTACAATATGGGTAGCAAATGGAAGCTGCTGATGATTCTATAGTATAGAGTATTTTTAATGCCCCTCCGTAACTAGGGTCTCGAGATATCGCCCAAAATGTGGACCCCGATAACTTAAGGATGTGTTCGTACAATATGGGTATCAAATGGAAGCTGTTGATGATTTCTATAGTATAGAGTATTTTTCATACCGTTCCGTGACTAGGGTCTCGAGATATAATCCAAAACGTGGACCCGGGTAACCCTAGGATGTGTTTGTACAATATGGGTAGCAAATGGAAGCTGCTGATGATTCTATAGTATAGAGTATTTTTAATGCCCCTCCGTAACTAGGGTCTCGAGATATAGACCAAAACGTGGACCTGGATAACCCTAGGATGTGTTTGAACCACATGAGTATCCATTTCGGCAAAAATGTAAAGCAATAATGGATTTAATTGTGAAATTATATGTATTTGGGGAGGTGCGTTGCCACATGTACTCCATCGAATGGCAGAAAAGGGGGGAGCAGCCGTTCCTGAGTTATGATATTTTATGTGAGTAATGGTTTCCTCTCATACGAAATGCCTGTATGGGGAAAACAGTAACAAATACACAGCCGCTTATGAGCGTTTCTGTTGTACTGTTGTGGTTGTAAGTGTATTATGTTAATATTAATTTTGGGCGAAAATATAATAAAAACTGGAGCATTCAAGGAACTGGAAAAACATTTTTAACTTTATTTATTTTAGCATAATTTATTTAGCATAAAAAATTGAAATGGAAATTAAATAATCAAAGTTTAATTACAAGTTTTTATCGGCTCTTTCACCTTACCTGTATATAGGTGACCACCAAATCAAATTTTAAAAAAGTACAGAAAAGGCTATTGTGACATCTTTAGAAAGTATGTTGAATGAAAAAAATCAACTAATTCAACTGTTTAAACATTTTACGAGTTCTATAAAGAAAACTTAATATGAAAAATTTTTTGCGATATAAAAAAAACATTTTATGTATGGTGGTGCGAAGCCCACTGGGGAATGCTAGTTTACTATATAATTTAATATTTCAAACTACAAAAAAATATTTTTCAATAAAACGCGATAAGCAAAAAAAACTTTTAAGTGAAAAAATTATTATTATTTTTTAATTTAACAAAAAAAAAATACTATAATTTTTATAATTTAATACAAATTTCAAATTAATTAAAACATTTCTGAATAAAAAGTAACAAACAAAAAAAAAACATACTTTAGGGTGAAAATTTTTTTTTTTTTTAATTTAGCAAAAAACATTACTATAATTTCTATAATAATAATTATATATAATATATAATTTAATATTTCACATTAATCACAATATTTTTCAATAAAACCTAACAAACCAATAAAAAAAACATGTTTTAAATGAAAATTTTTATTTGTTTCTGTAAATTTAACAAAAAAAATTACTACAATTTCTGGTTAAGTATATTTGGTTACGAGAAAAATTCAAAAATGAAAATTAAAAAATTTAATATATTAATTTTAATATAAAAATATACAAAAATACTTTTATATAAAATATTTCCAAATAAAATTTTATTTTATATATTTTAAAGAAAAGAGTTTCTAAAAATAGTATATTAACTCAAAATTTCTAAAACAAACCAAAACTCTACTCTTAAATAGTAATTTGCGGCTGTTTCAATCCGGATATAAATTAGTTCGTTCCGGCAACGTTCAACCTAATGTTGGGCGCACGATATTTGGCTATGTTTCCTTGGTTATATGCCAAATTAAAATATTAAAACGAACACCTAAACTGAATATGAAATAAATATTTCAATATAAAAATATTAAAAAAAAAATGTAACAAAAAATAAATTTCATAAAAAGGTTTATTTGATTAAATGAGAAGCCAAATAATACAAAAAAAAAAAAAAAAAAAAATAAACCACAAATCAGTTTTGAAAAAAACAAAAAATTATAATATAAAAAAATTAAAATATTTAGAAAATTATATAATTTACTCATATATGAAATTATATGATTTTTTTCCAACACATAAACAATATTTTGTGGATAAGTGCTTTGGTTATTTAATTTTTTATTTTATTTTGATTATTTAATTTATTATTTTAATTTTTTCAAGAAATTTTATATTCTTAAACGCAACATTTTAAAATTATTTAGTAGCATTATTGTTAGAATTTTGTTATTTTTAGTGAAATTTTGTTCCACATACTTTTGACCGAAGTAAACATTAATTTTTTTTTTATATTTTTTATTTTTATATTTTTGCCAAATTTTCATAAACCTCGAGCTTTTATTTGCTAATGAGGTATTTTTTTATTAAAAAGTATATGTTTTTCAAATATTCATAACCAACCACCACCACACACTCACTTGTTATACTTGTTGCAGATGTTTAATAAACAACAACAATATGCGTTTCGCTGAATGTTTGCTTGCTTTTGTTATTTTCCCCAGTTTTTGTGTTTTTGGTTTGTTTTTCAAAGCTTTGCCATGTTAATCCGCTTGTATGTAAATATTATTAATGTTATCATTAAAATCAGTCATCTGCCAGACAACAGAAACACCGGCCACGTGTATGAAAACATTCGCGCTCGCACACATGCACGCACACACACAAACACAAACAAAAGCACAATAACAATATTAATTTACCACTCAGCTAGCGGGCGAATGCACACAGTCGGCAATGATTTATAGGGTCGTGCGTATGCCTGCGTATGTGTGTGTGTGCGTAGTGAAAACACCATCCCAGCATTATTTACTACCTATTACAATATTAGTTTTGTTGAAAGCAAAAATTTCACTTTTTAGTAAAACAATTTTTTCGTCTTTTCTACATTGCAAATTTTCACTGTTTCCGTTCGTTTTCTGCCTTGATTTTCGGTGACAAAAATGTATGCAAAATTAAAATTAAAAATATAAAAACAATAAATAAGAATAATGCAAATGTTTCACGTTATTTAAGGAGACATTTCTCTTAATTTTTGTTTTAATGTTTGATTTTCGTTTGTTTCGTTGCTTTTTGCTTTCGAAATGTTCGTTATTTATTATGCACTTTTTCTTGCTTTTTTTCAAATGACTGGCGTATAAGGTCATTAATGTCACACATGACTGCGCATGCGCGCGCTTATTTAGTGATTTAAGGTGGCACCATGAAATTATTTTTGGAACAGAAGCAAACAAAGAAAAATGGAAATTGAAGTGGTGTTCTTTAAGAAACCTTTAGAAGTTTCCAGTAGCACTGTGTAGTACTGTGCTCTGAAAAATGTATGAGTACGAGAGTAATGGATATGGAAAATTGTGGCTTACTGGCTTCTTCTGAAATAAGCTGAGTGAGGGAAATGAGTTTTTACGTATTTGTTTGTTGTATACGGAACTAAAGTCATTTTGTACAGCGAATTTAACACAAATCGTGCTTTAATTCGACTATAAATAAAAAAACCAGTAATAATTTTGTAAGTATTTTTTTATTGGAAAAAGCAAATCCTAGAAGAATAAATGGAACAGTGAAAGGAATTTCATGCGTTTTCTTCTGAAATATCAATAACGGCACATATTCAAAATGGGGTTTTCCAATAACAGGTGTTACAGGTGGAAGGATTGCGCTATCGAGAGATGATTAACGATTTTTTATGGCCGGAATTGGATGGTATTGATCTGGACAACGTTTATTTTCAACAAGACGGCGCTACGTGCCACATAAGCAACGAAACCATTGATCTTTGACGGGAAACGTTTCCGGACGAAAACGAAACGAAAACGTGATCACAATTGGCCACCGAGATCTTGTGATTTAATACCTTGAGACTTTTTTCTTTGGGGCCACGTGAAAGAGAAGGTCTGTGCCAACAGCCCAGGGTCAATTCAAGACCTCAAAGATGGAATTCGTGAGGCTATCGAGGACATAGGGCAGCTACTTTGCAATTAGGTTATGGAAAATTTCATAAAAAGGATATTGTCCTGTAAGCGTGGTCGTGGTGCATGATGTTCTTCTTCACAATTTAAATTATTTTACAATAAAAAAAATGAAAATAAATATATATATATATACCTATACGAGTAAATCATTCAAAATTAATCATCTAATTTTCTTTTAGAATAAAATTTGTATTAAAAGATAAAAAAAATTTTTTTTTAGAGTGATGGAAATCTTTATTGTGCCATTACGCGCTCCATTGCTGCTCTGTTTGTATGCCGCAGCTGTCTAGTTCGCAAGTGCCAAATATGTCACCAGTTGCAAAAATTATAGATCTTCCGATAAGGTGATTTATTTTGAGCCACCTTATAATGAATTCTAACAAAATTATTTACATTTGTTTTGCTTTTCATTAATACAAAATATTACATTTTTATTTTTATTTAGCAGAAATGAAAAGAAATATTTTTGGATTAAAAAATATAAATTAATTCACGATTTTCCCTGTTCAATTTTATGCTATGAATTGCTTAGAATGTGGAAAAAGTAATTAGCATAAATTCGTTAATGCAAATGTAGTTTCATTCTTCTTCGGGGAAAAAGAAAACAAAGTATGCGGAAAGTTTTGCAAAAAAACAAAAAAAATAAATAAATTTATAAAAAAAAACTTAAATTTATCTAAAAAATCAAAAATAATTTAAATAAAAATTTATATAAAAATAAATATTTAGTTTAAATTAAACGTCATTTGATGAATTTAAAATAGAAATTCAAATTTTTATTTTAAATTATTGTATAAATTATAATAATTAAATTAACTAAATAAAATTTTATTAAAAAAATTAAATAGTAAAACAAACAAAAATTAAAAAAAATAATAATATAAAAAAATAAAAAATGTTTGAGAGAAAATTTAATCGCAATGTTACAAAAAGATGTAGGTATGATTTTTTTTATTATTATTGTTTTAAGTTTTTTTTAATATTTTATTTGTTTTCAAACAAAATATTAATAATTAAAATTAGTTATATAATAATTTAATTTAGTTTCTATTTAAAATGCATTAAATTGTTATATAACTCATTTTAATTAAAATTTTATGAAAAGAAATAAAAAAAATAATAGTATTGTAATAAAAAAACAAATAAAAAAAGTTTGGAATGTATGCATTTTTTTGTTTTAAATTTTAAAACAATTTTGAAAAAACACGTTAACTTCACTTGTTAAGATAATATTTATGCAAATTTTTATGCAATTTCTTAGTTGCGCTAAAACGCAAATAAAATTAAAGGTTTCAATATTTTTTACACCCAAATTTTGTGCCGAGTTTTGAAAACTGAATATTTGTGAACCTAAATTTTCATTATTAAATTTTGTTGTTGAAAAAACTTAAGTAAGACTAAAATTTCTAATTTTTACTAACTAATTTTGAATAATTTTTAAGTGAAATTTCCGTTAAATAACTTTGTGATTGATGAATGAATTTTGTTGTTGTTAAACGCAAATAAAATCAAAATGAAATATTTTTTTATGCCCACATTTTTCCCCGATTTTTGAAAACTGAATATTTTAGAACCAAAATTTGCATTAATAAATTTTGTTGTTAAAAAAATTTAAATAATAGAAAAATTTAAAATTTTTACTAACTAATTTTGAATAATTTTTAAGCAAAATTGCAATTAAACAACTTTGTGATTTATGTATGACTTTTGTTGTTGTAAGACTTAAGCATTGTTTGTGCCCAAAGTTTTTATAGTTTTTTAGAACTGAATATTTTTGAACTAAATTTTTCATTAATAGATTTTGTTGTTGAAAACATTTAAATAAGAATTAATTTTAAATTTTTACTAGCTGTTTTCGAATAATTTTTAAGTGAAATCTCCATTAAATAGCTTCGAGATTTATGAATGAATTTTTTTGTTGTAAGACTTTAACATTTTTTATGCCCGCATTTTTTAACGATTTTTGAAAACTGAATATTTTTGAAAAAAAAATTTGCATTAATAAATTTATTTTGTTGAAGAAACTTAAGTAATACTAAAATTTTTAATTTTTACTAGTTTTGAATAATTTTTAAGCAAAACTGCCATTGCAAAACTTGTGATTGTTGAATGAATTTTGTTGTTGTAAAAAAACGTTAATAGAATTAAAATGAAATTTTTTTTATATTTTGCTTATTTATTTAAAAAAAAATCCATTAATAAATTTTATTCTTTGAGAGTTGGAAAATGTCGTCCGAAAGCATTGAAAAAATGTAAATAAGGCAAATATTAAAAGTTTTTATTCTAATTTTGAAGCAAAACTCCCACTCTACATTACTCTGCTCATTTGATGAATTTCTTACATTTTTGTATTAAATTATTAACTTGAAGTTGTTATTAAGAGTTCTTAGAAATTTCAGTGATTGAATTTTGTTATGAGCAAATGCATAGATATACAAGTTGGCGCAAAATTAGTCATTCCATTGTGCTTTGGAACAACTTTTTTACTAAAAAAAAAAAGAGAAAAAAATATTTTGGGTTATGCAAATCTTTATTTTGACCTTTGCGCGCTCCTTCCTTGGCTGTTTGTATACTGGAGATGTCAAGTTCACGAGTGTCAAATATGAGTGACTTACGATGCCATTGCAAAAATTAGAAATCTTCCGATAGGAATTAGAATTATGCACAAGTAGGCATAAATTACGAAACAAACAAAATTTTTTTCTAATAATTGTTAAAAAATTAACAACAAACTAATTTCAATTCACATTTTATAAAATATTAGTTTCATATTTTTATTGCACACTGTTAGAACATAATCACCTAGTTTTCTGTACACAACTCAACTTCACAACTACCTGACTACTTTGCAAATATCCTCTTCAAGTATTCGTATTGCAAATTGTCATTGGAAAATATTACATTTTTCACATAATTAAATTTGCTTAAACGAGATGGTCGCGTATTTTATTCCTTGGACACTCTATTTCGCTAATACACACAAACTGCACCACCTACACACCTGTCGAAGTGAAAATCATAACTTCAAACAAAAAATACCTCATTAATGAGATTTAAATAATAATTTTTTCGCCTACTCCCTCAAACGCACTAGACAGTCACTCGCACGGGCCTGACTAACACAGATACTAAGCCACTTGAGTGTGCAAGTGCGGTGACTGAGCCTCAATCAAACTGAAATCGAAAGCATTTTGCCATAAATTATTAAAAACAAAAAATGATTGCAGAATTTGCATAAAATTCAGTTTACAGAGAAAAGTTGCGAATAAGGTTCGTTACTGCTTTAAAATGTTTTTAATTCAATGATTTTTGATAACTTTTTTTGCAACTTATTTTTGGCGTTATTATATGAGCGCTGAACGAGTGAATGAACGGGGTGAAAAACACTTTTTTTGTGGTGAGGCAAATAATTTTATGGACGTTTTCCTGCTTTGCAAAATTAGCAATTTTTTAATAAGATTTTTTTTATGCTCGCACTTACTTTTTTTGCTGTTGTTTTTTATATTTTTCAGTTTGCGTTTCACATTTAATTTGTATTTAATTTTTTTTTTTTTGCAATTACTGGCTTACTTTAAATATTTTTACAGTTGGCCTTTGTTTAGTTTTTGTTGTATTTCACGTTAAGGCAAAGAAGGTAAAATTGCCACAGCCGGTTTTTGCGAATTTTTTCTGCACTTTGCTTTTGTTGTTGCTGTAGGATACCAGCACCGAAGCGCAAGCTACTGCCCCACTACTTGCGAGCAGGGGGCGGCGATGGGTCTCTTTTGTTTGGTGGAATTGGTTTTACTTGAATAATACACTGTTTGGTTGTTGTTTCTTGTTTTTTTTTTTCTTTTTAGTGTTGCTTTGTTTTTATTGTAATTGTAGAATTTGCACGCAAGAAAAATTTCAATACAACTGTTGCGCTATGCGATGACGAGGTTCACTGGCCGCAAGCGGGTGAGAAAAAATAGCTCAGCCAATACAACAGACAACATTAAGACAAAAACAAAAAATACGTACAATAAAAAACTTGAAGAAGTAGCGATGTAAGTAACAAAAACAAAATAAAACTAGCGGAATGTGTAACGAATGCGCTTGGCAAATCTGCAGCGGCGGTAAGCGATTGTTGATGAAACACAACCACACGACGCGAGCAACAAAGACGAACTGAACTTGGTTGACTGGTCGCGAAGAATGTTAAGCAAGCAAGCGGTAGACTGACTCCCCAACAGAAAGCCAACAAAGTCCAACAGCTGCCGGTTTGGCGTAAGTTGAGGGCTCCAGCAAGAGCTGGCTGGTGCCGGAGTAACGAGCCGGTAAAGAACTGAGCGCTAATGCTGTGGGCGGCCAAGAGAGAGAGAGAGAGAGAGAGAGAGAGAGATCGAGGTAGAGGAAGAGCGAGAGCGCGCGAGTGTGCACAAGAGCGGATGTTATGTCTTTGCAAACGAAGCGCAGCGCTTGAAAGCTAAGTGAGCAACGATCTTCTAACAGCGGAAGTGAAGTGGAGCTAAAGTGGCAAGTTGTGGCACAGTTGGCTGTTGCTGATGACAATGCGCCGCACGAGTTTGGAGAGTTTGAGCAGTGCATGCTGACTGTCGTGCAACGATTGAGCGATCAATTAAAAGTTGCAGAACTCAGCACGTTAACTGCCACAAGCGGCTAACGGGCAAATGAAGAAAAATATATACACACACATACATATATGCAAGAACTTCTCACCCATGCGTTTTCACATGCGAGGCGCTCTGCTCTATCTTCACTCAACAGAGCAACTTCTTCCACTGCAAAGCCTAAAAATGCTACACTCCCTTCAAACACAGCAAGCGCATGTGCATCAAGCTGTTGCAACTTCGACTAGCAACTATCAAGTGGCACTACTCAAGCGGAAGATCTTGCGCGCTTCTGTAGCTTAGAATAGCTATGCTGCAGCGCTGCTTTCGCTCATTGCATTTAAAGTCTCCGTTTCATTTTACTCCACATGTTTTCTCCAACTTTCTCACGCTCTCATTTAAGCGACTTTCGAAAAGTTACGCTCCCACTTACCTTCAACATTAACTTTCCAGCTTTTTCGCACCGCTCTCACATTGCTCTGTACTCTCTTCCTCATTCTTGCACTACCCCTCGCTTCTCTTATCAGCACCCTTGCCCTGCACTACCTGTTACCGTTTGCGTACGCATAACTAGAAATTAAGCAATTACCGCCGGTGTTGTTGGTACCCCTCGCTGGCATTCCACCGAAACTAAGTGCATTAACTAAACGGCCGTCGAACTACAAGAACAAAAGAGCACACGACAAATATATGCGCATATGTACATACATACAAATGTATGTATAGATATACTCAGATACACTCGTATGTAGTCATCGTATGGGCAGTGTAGCCATATGACAGTCAGTCAGCCAGTCTTCAAGTTCATTCTGAAGCTTTGCATGATTTGCTTTGCTTTGTTTTGGCTTTTTTTTGCATACCTTCCGCCAAATTTCACAGGCGCGCCGTGAAATTAATACCTTCTTTCCTTTTTAAAGCTTGGTTTTTATTTCTACGCGAAATTTTAGCTGTTTTTTGTTATTTTATGCTTAATTTTCTTTTTGTTTTCAACACTTCTATTACGTGTATATTTCCGTTGTATGTATGCATGTATTTTGTTTTACTTTTTTTATGTTTCGTAACTCATTTTTGCACTGGCCATTCCCAGCGCAAGTTGCTACAGTTCTAGGTTTTCGTTGTTGAATAGCTCGAAATGGCTTTTGGTATTTAAAGTTTGTTAAGCTTTCACATTGAAAATAATTTTTTTGAATTTTTCGTTAACAAATGGAATACGTAAACACTTCATATTGTCTTTTAAGGTCATATTATTGAGCCCGGTTCGGCGGTGGAGAACCTAAGTAAGAAGCTCACCATTTGCTTGTTAGGCTCCCTTTAGCCTTGGCCGTAGCAGAGTAGTAGTTAGCTGCGGAAGATTCTCGGATCTTTGCACGCTAGCGACGGCCAGTATCGCAGGTGATGGAACAAAGCGCTGTATGAGCTTTACGACGACATAGACACAGTAGTGCAGCGAATAAAGATCCTGCGGCTACGCTGGCTGGGTCATGTCGGCCGAATGGATACAAACGCTCCGGATCTGAAAGCATTCGAGGCGTTACCAGCTAGTGGAACTCATCCTTAGGCAAATCAAACGCAGAAAGTGGCGATGGATAGGTCACACATTGAGAAAACCATCAGATAGCATCACGAGAATGGCACGGGAATGGAACTCGCAAGGGAGCAGAGGTCGCGGTCGACAGTGCACAGAACCGTGTTCGATAGAAGAGTCTTGTCGAGGCTCTATGCTCCCGAGTGGACTAAACAAGGAAAAAACCAGCTGGTGGTAGCAGAGGAAGAGGAAGATCTTCTTTGCGTTGGAAAGCTCAGGTCAAGAATGACTTGGGTTTACTTGGTGTGTCTAACTGACGCCGGTTAGCACGAGAAAAAAACGCCTGGGGCACTTTGTTATATTATATAATACTAAACCAAAATTGCTTAAGCGTTTAGCGTGCCAATCAAGAAGTAAAATAGAAGTTGCCTGTGAAAACCCTATGCAAATTTTTGTATAGTTTTGAAAATTCTCTTTTGTAAATAGGCAAAGTTCCGATTTTCGTGCGTCCAAGTTTATTTCCTTTCTTGAAATCTGTTCAGTTATACTTTCTCTCAGGCTCCACACCACCGTTCGCATTTATCAAAATTGGAAATCTCTCGACGAGACAATCATAACTAGAGAACGATTGAACATCGATTTTTGAAGCCAAACCGCACCGAACTGAACTGCGGTCAATTTCAGCCGAAACCGAACCGAATAGTTTAAAGGGTCCAAATAATAAACAAGCAATGGCTTGTAAGCAATCCAGTATTTTTATATTTTAGATAAAGAAACAAAAAAAGGTATATAATTCCCAATCACATTAATTTCAGCTCATAACATAAGCTTACGCAATACTTCACAGAACTCAACAAAAAGATGATGGTAACCCAACACTCCGCACGCGCAACCAAAATGTTGTCGAAGAAATTTAAGAGCAGTGACTGGCGTTCCCGTAGCAAAAGTCTAAACACCAAAAAACTGGTCATGCTGGAAGCGGCTGGGCTTAGATTTTAGACTTAGTTTTAGAATTAGGATAATTTGTAAAAGATTCCGCAACGAATAAAGGCCAAGAGCGTCCGGAACCATTTTTTTGGTTGTTAATTTATATACTTAAATTTGTTTGTAAAAACAAAAAAAAAATATTTTGCATGCGCATTGTAATGTGAAAACAAAAACTTATCATTATTTTCACTGATTGGCAGCACGGAACAATTGCTTACTAGCCACACTCGATGGATAAACAGATGATATTTGATCGAATTTGACAGATATATCGACGTCATTCGTTCAATGTTTCACTAAGCTGAAGCTATATTTTGTGGAACATAAAACGAATGACGTAGAATCCAAAGATCCCCTCAAACCTTTATTTCACCATACCTGACGAGCAAACCTGAAATATATCATCCTAGTGAACCGCGACTGATGATGCCAAATGATCGTGGAGAATTCGGCTTCCGAATCCCCAAGTGTCATGGCAATCAAAGTTCACCTTACAATTCTCTTTTTCACCACAGCTAAAGAGTAAACCTTGAAATCTATCATCCTTGTACATAATCATAACGCATTTTGTTGACTTTTACGTCAAGGTAAAGTGCGCGAAAGTGTTACGGGATGTATATTTAAAAGTTTCTGAATAATCTCTACTGACCTGAGTCGTGCAAAAATACAATAAAAAGCCATGGTATGGTGAATGGCCGAAATCATCTAAGCACTCATGCGATATTACCCATTGTACGTTAGATCTAGAGAGAGTATTTAAAGCATAGGGAAAGACAAGTGGGGTGAGAATTCACTACTACCCTGCAAACTTCTCTGGTTTTGTGATGGAAAAATATTTATTTATTTATGTGAAATATAAATAGCGCAGACACACCAAATTTAGCGAAGTCCTCAACCATCTGTGTGATCCTTCTGATGGACAAATGTGAAACACAGATGGCGCGTCAAACAGTTAGAAGGCGTGGTTCCTAAGCAACGACAGGTGGGCATTCCAACTATTTAGGACTGGTAGCGGCAGGCTTATCACCTACCCTGCCAGAAATCAAACTAGATTAACGAAACCAACGCAAGACTGAGTCTTATAGAGGCCCTATGCTCTCGAGTGAACTGAACAAGGGGAAAACATTTAAATATAATTATAGGGCGGGGCTATCGGCCTGATTAATTTGTAACAGATTCTTATAATATATGTTATGGGAAAATAATTTAAGCATTCCTGCAGACTGCATGCAGCGTTTATTGGCCGATATCACTTTTTCAATGCAGTTCAGAAATTATTTGATATATTTTTGCATCTTTTCCATTGAATGATGTTTGTATATATTTTACTACTATTCGATCCGAAGAATATTTCTACTAAAATAACTATCACTCGTTCACAAAATTGTAAATCTATTAAATTTTATTACCGGACTAAGTAGCAGACTGAAACTACCGTGAGCGTAAAATTGCGCAGTAAATTTGATCATTTTTGCTTAAGAAAAGCATAAATTCGCTTAAACTACGACAGCGAAAGAAATTTGCAAGCGAGCGTAGATAAATTTTCATTTATTGTGATAAAATTCGCAATATTTGCATTTTTTTCAAGCGTAAAATTATAAATTCAAATAACAGGTGAGCGTAGTAGGTCAAACGAGATGAGATGCGGAAAAGCGAAAGGTGAAAGAAGAAATGTTTACTTTCAATAAAACCGGATAATAAATGGCTAAAATAAATTATGAGGAAGTGAAATTGATAGGATTGAAGGAGTATGAAATTATATTCAATGTATTATAAGTAATGAAAATAAAATTAAATTAAATGGAACAAAATGGAATGGATTGAAACCACAGGGAATTGTATGGACCGAATTAAATGGGCTGGAGTTATATGAGGCAGTGCGTTTTGAAATGAACCGAAGTGAAAAGGGATACAATAAAAGGAGATGAGAGGAGCTGTGACAAATGAAACAATGAGGAATGAAACGAACGAAATGGCCAAGAGCTACATATGAAATCTAGTGAAATGAAATTTTGTATTACATAAGCACATAGTATGGAAGGTTGTCACTATGAATGAGATAAAATGATAGCAAGGCAAAGAGGTAGTAGAAAATAAACTTGCAAGGAGCTACTTATAAGTGATCAAGCAAGCCGCTTGCCAGCTGCTGGGTCAGTACAGAGAACATTTTTCCCAAAGAAGTGAGCACAAAATCGTACTATGATGTAGAGAATAGAGAAGGTGGCGCCTTCCGAAAATCGCTACGTTATTTTTGGCGAATTTGCCAATTGAGTAGCTGAAAATAACGAAACCTTTGTGTGGAAATGAATGCATGATTTATAAATGGTTTTCCAATAACAGGTATTATTTTGAACAGCCCGCTATTTCGGTAGTTTTCATTTCTGAAGCTGTCATTTTTTGAAATTTGACAAGTAGAAACTACGCCATTAATAAAAATGGATCGATAAACGCTTAAGCCATAGATTGAATTTATTAAAATTCATTATAAAAAGGGTGAATATTTGGCAGAGACGGTTTGTAAAACTCGATCATTTTTGAGTCATAGTGAAGCACCTTGTCGGACCGCAATTGGTGAAAAAATTCGAGCTGTTGGAACAAGTTAGTGATGTAAAGAATAATTCCGTGCACGTCGCTCAAGAACAGCCGAAAATATTGCTGTTGTAGACGAAAGTGTTTAAGAAAACCCAGGTTTGTCCATTCCTCATCGGTCCTTGGATTTAGGCATTCTATAAACGTTATTACACCGTATTTTGAATAGAGATTTGGGTCTTAAGACTTATAAGGCCCAGTTAACATAAGAACTCAAGCCGGCCGATCATCAACAACGTCTTGTCTTTGCTGATTGAGTCATTGAAATGCATGAAAATAGTCCGGTATTTACCGAAAAACCATCTTGAGTGATGAGGCCCATTTTCACCTGGGTGGTTTCGGCAACAAGCACAATTGTCGGATCTGGGGCTCTGAAAATCCAAGAGTTATTGTTTGAAAAGCCTCTCTATCCTCAACGTCGGAGTTTATGGTCCGGCGGAGTCATTGGAGCTTACTTTTTCGAAAATGAAGCTGGAGCAACTGTTACGGTGAATGAATTGCGCAATCGAGAGATGATTAACGATTTTTTATGGCCGGAATTGGATGGTATTGATCTGGACAACGCTTATTTTCAACAAGACGGCGCCACACGTGATCTTTTATCAAAATAGCACCTTTTATTGGAAAACACTTTACTATACTCTTGGGTTTCCACTCACTTGCGCGTGTCAAAACGATTTGCGCTGGTTGAATACCGAACCGTTTCGATATCTATAGGGAAATGTTGTAGAAATTCTGCCGTAGTGGTGTAAGGCGCGCCACTGTAACGGGTGACGTATCTAGATCTATGAATAAAAGCCGGCAACAAAACAGATTTCGACGGTCTGGTGTTAATTCAACAAAAGTAATTTGGGGAGAAAGCATCTTAAAGCAAATAGTCGCTTGTTTTTTTTTCGGAAAATCTGGTCATATCGCAACTGCTTCACCAGAGCAACTCAAAACAGTAAATTCTCAGTGTCAAATAAACATTTCTTGGCCGAAAGTTTTCAGAGAATTAAGGAAAACCAACCACCGAAGACGAATCACCATCCTTCCCCAAGTCAATGCGAGCTCTCACGTATCGGCTCACACAAGAGAGTTTTTGAACTAATGGCCTGAACGCCTGAAGAAGCTGTTGAACCCTTTAAGGTGTCCCAGTGGTCTGGAGCTCGAAAATTTAGGGTATTTTCACGAATTTTTTTTACAATGAAAAAAACTAAAAAGATATCTACATTTTTTAGACTTTTTATTTAACTTCTTTTACATTCAAAGGCCACTGGGAGCTCTTAGCAATTCGTTTTGGAGTTATTCATTTCTGATTGGCAAACAACAATAAATCCATATTCATTATTATTTTACCGTATCTTTATTAGTGGGCGCAAAATATAAAAGGTAATCTGCGTATGTGGCGTAATGCATTTGATAGAATACCTTTCTACCCATAAATTGAGAGTAACTCTTTCTTCTTTTCACCTCTCTTTCATTATTGCTGTGCTAGCCAGCCATTTGTTATGATTTTAAATCTTATGCGGCTGCGTTCTTTTTTTTCACAATATTCACTTTCATTATTTAGTGAATTCTTCCGAAATGGAAATACTCTTCCTCAGCTGTGGTTTTAAGCTGATTTCAAATTAAAAACCGAAAGCAAGCTAATCAATTCATAAACCAAAACTTTCTCTTCTACCAAAAGACCAAAACAAAAAGAATGTGAATAAACACACAATAAAAATGATAAAAAATGAGAGAAAGAAGACGACATTTGCCCTGCTGGAGTGGAGTGCCCCGCTAACTTCTTCAGACGCTCATTAGCCAGTCGCTTCTGCTTCTTCTATATGTGTATTCAACCGTTATAAGCATTCAACCAGTTGCCACACAGCCAGCAAGTGATTTTATTAATTCGCCAGCTACTGTTGCTGACTTTAATGTCTCGCGAATGACTACTGTGCGCACCAGCAACACCAGCTTACTTAAGCAACTAAAAATGATAAAACGAAAAAAACAAAATCAGTCAGAAACAAAGAATAAATAAATACAGTATGCATTAAAAGAGGGGGCCGTGAAGAAAGTCAATGAAAATTAATTTGTAATTTTTGTTTTCCCGCTAAGCAATCGAACAAAACAAATTGCGTAATATTTTCTATTTATATGTATATATTAATATATATGCATGCCTATACTTACACCCGTGTTCACAATAATAGCAGCGCGACATATTGCAAAATTTTTTTAGTTTGTTTTTTTATAAAATATATATAACTAGTTTTTATTACAAGAAAAATCATATAATTAAAGTGTTTAGCACTTTGCAAATATTTTTAAAAAATTCTAAAAAATTTCTAAATGAAATTCAAAAGTTTTAGAAAAATGTTTCAAACGTTGCATAAAATTTTAATAATTTCAAAAAAATGTTGGAAACAATTTCAAAAGTATAAGTCAGAATTTTTAGAAAATGTTTCGAATTTGCACAAAATTAAGTTTTATCAAAAAAATTTCAGAAGTTTTAGTCAGAATTTTTAGAAAATTATTTAAAACTTTGCACAAAATGCAAAAAATTAAAAAAAAAATTAAAAAGTTTAATTCACAAAATTGAAAAGAAAAATGTTTTCACGGAAAATTCCAAAGATTTTCTGAGAATATGTAGAAAAATCTTTCAAAATTTGCACAAAAATTTAGTACATACAAAACATGTCAAAATAATTCCAAAAAAGTGATATTCAAAAAATTTTTAGCTCAAAATTTTAACACGTTCAGAAAAACTTACAAAAGTATTGGTCAGAATTTTTAGAAAAATGTTTCAAACTTTGAACAAAATTAAAAAAAAATCAGAAAAATGTTAAAAAATATTTAATAAAGTTTTAGTCAGAATTTATTATAAAATGTTTCAAACTTTGCACAAAACTAAAAAAAGAAAGTTTTTTCAAAAAAATTTCAAAATTTTTAGAAAAAATGACAAAAAAATATAAAACTTTTAAGTTATTATTCAAAAATGTCATATTCAAAAAATGTTTAGCACAAAATTTTAGTATTTTCAAAACATTTCAAAAGTTTTATTCAAAATTAAAAAAAAAAATGTTTTAAACTTTGCACAAAAATAAAAAAAGAAAAACCTATTCTCGAAAAAGCAAAAGTTTAAGTCAGAATTTTTAAAAATGATTTAAAACTTTGCCCAAAATTCAAAAAAATTTCAAGAAAATTTCAAAAACTTTGCACTAAGTTTTGAAAAATTTCAAAAGATGTAGTCAAAATTTTTAGAAAGAGTTTTTAAACTTTGTTCGAAAGCATTTCAAAACTTTTAGTCAGAATTTTTAGAAAAATCTTTCAAACTTTGCACAAAATTAAAAAAGAAAAAATTTTTCAAAAACATTTCAAAAGTTTTAGTCAGAATTTTTAGAATTTTTTTTAACTTTGCATAAGATTTTAATAATTTCACAAAAAAAAAAAAATGTGGGAAAACATTTAAATTTTTTAGTCGGAATTTTTAGAAAAATATTTCAAATGTTTAACAAAATTCGAAAAATTTTCTCAGGAATTTCAAAAGTTATGGTCAGAATCTTTAGAAAAGTATTTTAAAATTCAAAAAAATATAATAATCAAAAATATTTGAAAGTACTACTTGGAAACTTTGCATGAAATTAAAAAAAAAAAATTAAAAATAAATTCAAAAGTTTAAGTCAGAATTTTTAGAAAAATGTTTCAAACTTTGCGCAAAATTACAAAAAAAATTTTTAAGTTTTAGTCCGAATTTTTAGAAAATTTTTTCGAACTTTTCACCTACTTTCAAAAAATTCCAAAAACTTTTTACAACATTTTAAAGTTTTACAGAGGCATGCAGTTTTGCAGCTCATTAAATTTTGATACAACTTAGTGCCAGTTTAAGGTGGCTCACAATTCGCATTAATTTTTAATAAAATTTTTTTTCGGTATTTTGCATTTTCTTCCACAACCAAATGTTCGAAAGTTTTTTGTAAGGAGAAAATGCAAAACAAAAAAAAAAAAATGTGAAGAATCAACCCGATTTTTTAGATACCTTAAACTTGCATTTTATTCTATCAAAATTTAAAGGGCTATAAAAGTGCATACTCGAGGTTTTTCTAAAGACTTGGCTAAAAAGTTTAAAATGTTGAAAAAAAATTGTTTATTTTTTTAAGGTACTGCACAAAGTTTGAAACATTAAGTTATATATTTTTTTCAAATATTTCTAGGAAAAATAAAATAAAAATAAATAAATTATAAATATAAAGTAAAACATTTGCAATATATCGCGTTGCTATTATTGCGAACGCAACAGTACATACATACATTTATCCACTTTAAAAGCGCACAGCTTTATTGCATGCCGCAGAGTGCTGCAGCGCTCGATACTGTGACAGTGCTGAGCTTTAATAAAATAATTTTTATTAATTACACTTTAATAACGCGCACTTCAATGGAGCTCAATTCAATGCGTTCAACGGAGACTGCCTTTAGCTTTTTTCCAATGCCTCGTTGTTTTTGTTGTCGTTTGTTGTGCTTGTTGCCCGCCGACTTCCAAGTTCAATTAAGAAATCGCCAACTTGCTTTTGTGTGTATGCCACACAATATGCGCCAGTGGCTACTGTGCAACGCATTGAATGGGCACGCCACTCCCTCCATGCCACTTTTTAAGCAATTTGTCCGCCTCTTTCAGATAAACTCACGGCCAAGCGTATCTATGTACGCATTTATCTTCATATTTTCCGCATTTGCTCGGTGTCGATCGCCTTCGCGCCACGTGGCTGCTGGTCACCCTAATGGCGTACTGATTGCTTTGTGTCGCCTAGTGTAGTTACAGGCACTCGTATGCGAGAGCGCATGCGTGTGTGTGTGTGTGTACTATCTTCATGAACACGCAAATAAATTGTTACTTTTGACGCAGTTGACGTATTTTACTAGCAGTTGACAGATTTTTTCAAACTATTGCGTTCATTTGTATTCTTCGTATTTTTCTACACAGTTTTTTTTCAATTTTCTCACTATTGCCCTGCTACGTTGCTTTGTTCTTTACCGCCGCTACATTCAATTGATGAAAGCTGCTTGCGTAAGAAAGAAAATATTGCGATTGTCGCATGCCAAAAGTGCGATTTTCAATTCGATAGCAGCAGGAAAGGGTCGAGCAGGAAAGTGGCCCAGAAATGTAGAAAGATCTAGCCGAGAAAGATCTACCAAAGCAAAAAAATGTTGAAAAATCTACCGGAGCTGGGTCTACTGGGTACTTAGCAACCGGTAGCTCGACTTCCAATGAGCCGAGCAGGAAAGTGGCCGGTGTTGTAGAGAATTTTGTATTGAGTTTGCTATGCAGGAAAATGTAGAAAAATCTACCGGAGCTGGGTCTATTGGATGCTTAACAACCGGTAACTCGACTTCAGTGTGGGCAGAAGGTTAGTTGAGCTAAAACCTTGCCAAGAGATGATATTTCGTGCTTAGTAGGCAATCAGAAAGCAAAGTATCCTATCGACGAACAAAAGTCATACTCGCCCTGCATCATAACCAATCCTTAGCGGAGAACGAGGACTTTGTTGAACGAAAATGAGAAAGCATATAAGAGTTTTATTCTACAGAAGATTTCCGGAGTCTTGCTTCTCATTAAAAAGGATTACCGAAGAAGTGAGAATGATGATCTGGCAGGGAAACATAAAAATACTATGACTACGTTGGCTTGAACATTTCATATCTATGAGCAATAGGCCGGGACGGCTAGGGATCAAAATAAGAAACTTTGCCGAAGGAGCCATACCTCTAAAACGAATTCTGATGCCCCCCAATTTGGGTCGAACTTTTTATTTTCTTTTCTCATATAAAGGCCAAAAATGGTGATATTTTAAAATGATTGTATGGGGAACCCTCCAGGGGAGTTCCAGGTGGTGTGCCACTGGCATGGGTGGATCGGCCGTCCAAAGTTAGTGGGGGTCGGTCATACATTTGGACTCGATTGGAGCACTCTAAATGGGTCAAATTGGGATTTTTCGTTCGACCCAAATTGGGGGGCATCAGAATTCGTTTTAGAGGTATGGTTCCTTCGGCAAAGTTTCTTATTTCGATCCCTAGAATACGATTTTCACAGAGCAATGAGCGATTTTTAAATCGACCCGCCCTAATATATATATATATATATATATATGCTCATATGGAAGCCGCCAATTGGGCTTTGAAAGTGCTTTCCATAGGGTCTATTATACAATTTTATGATTAGGCCCATTATCGGTTAATCATTTTTCAGAATTTTTCTGACGGGTATGAAGTTTTCGATACGAAGATTATGAGTTTTAAACCACTACTCATGCCGGCTGCACTGTTACTGGAGCATAAATGAGTTTTAAAATTGGAATCTGTTTCAACGGCTCTTGGCTTCCAATTTCCCAAACTTAATTGACGTTGACACCAACTAGGTTTTATAGAAGTGAAGATGATATTCCCTGTGTGGAGACTTTAATTTTTCCTTGAACATAGGTTAGGTTAGCCTGGTTGGCAATAAGCCACGCATAGACCTTTTGGTCCCTAGCGATACCAGATGGAGAATCCTTGAACGTAAATAAGTTTCGATTTCAGAGGGTTTATCTATACATAGATGCTGGCTGCTGTGAGATCTTATTTAGTAATCTCTGTAATGTATACCTGCCCGGGATCATTTTGACTATATCATTTTTTTGCGCAAATACTATTTTACAGTCGAATCTATATCATTTCTCTTCGAGATGTACCTCTTAGCGGGAGTTTTCTTACAGAGAAGTCGCCTAGCTCAAGTTTTGTTAGCTGCACAATAAGCAGAACCTTAAAAAGCGGAGCCGTGAGCTGTGTGAAAATTGGCTTATTTTAGACCTTGTAAAGGCTATCCCATACTAACTAAGGTCTAGATTCTGAAGACTATAATGCAGGCATGCGTTGAGCCCTACTTTTGCCTTCCTTTTGTGACATATCATATCTTCCGCTCAAGCCGCTCAAGTCATATCAACGACTTTGCAGGAAACAAGTGAACAAACTCTTTACGTGTATTTTCCAGATTCTTAACTATTTTAAAACTGCACCCTGGGCATAAGAAGTTTCATCCAGGAATTCTTACAAAGGAAATATGTGAACATTCAGCCAGGGTGAACATTATTTGCTTCGGAGCTTTGGAGTTATATCATCGAGCTTCTGAAGGCTCACAATGTCCAACAGGCTTTGAATGGCCGCATATACATGAATGTATACGTACATATATATGTAAGTATGTCTATACGAGTACTTAAAAATTATTTTAATTGTAATAGTCAACAACAACTACTACATCACAAATCTCATCTTGGCAGTCATTATGTTGATCATAACTCAGCAGTAGCCAACTAGCAATTCGCCCATCGTCATCTTTAAAGTGTATGAGCTCACATATACGCACACACATACATATACATTAACATTTATGCAGCCAATTGATTTTGATTGCAATTTGTTTTGATTGATTTAGTTAGAAAAATTGTGAAAAATTGCTGCCGTTGCTGCTGCTGTTGTTGATCTCGTTGCTCTCCACTCAAAACAAAGAAGCAAGAAAAAAACAAGAAAAACAAAAGCAACTTGTCTAGGCGCTGTTATTGCCTGCCTTGCATGTGTGATTTATTGTTGTGCTGCCGTTTGGACGTAATGAGTTCAATTGGATTATCATGGGCGGACATTTTTGAATTTCGTGAAAAGTGCACTGAAGGGCAGTCGGTTTTTCAAATAAACTGGGTATGATTAGGATATGACTTGCGAATTTTTTAAAAGGTTCCGCAATGGTTTCACTTGTGTTATGGCCGATGTGATAATATTATTAAATCATTAATTGAAAAAGCGTAAAATGTGTACTCGTACACAAAGTGACTTTCAATATTTCCATCAGATATTAAAGTTAGTACGAATATTAGCTTTTCAAAACACAATAATTGAGTTTTCACCAATTAATATCTAGTAATACGAAGTATTTCAAAGCTCCATGTTTTAACTTTTTACCACAAACTTTGCTCATCTAAGCGCATACCCGACTTTACTTGTAATTGACTACATACATTCGACCACAAAAAGAAGTATGGAGTTATCAAAGTGAAGGGGTATTCATGCCAGGTTTGGATTGGAGATCTGGAATGGATAGTAAAGGGTGATTTTTTAGCTATTATCTTTTTAAACAGGTGGTGTAAACAGCTGACGCACATTTCGTGTTTTGTTTCACTGTCAAACATGTTCAGTTTGGTCTATAATTTAACCATAAAACGTCTTACAAACGAACAACGCCTGCAAATCATTGAATTTTATTATAAAAATGCGTGTTCTGTTAAGAAAGTTTATCGCGCGCTTCTTCCATTTTATGCTCAGTTTAATTGACCCACTGAAACGGCTATTCCAGTTATTGCGACTAAATTTAGAACCAAATTTAGATTATTGGACATCAAACCATCAACACGCTTACGTAGAGTGCGAACTGAAGAAAATATCGCAGATGTATCGGCCAGTGTTAATGATGACCAACAATTATCGATTCGTCGCCGTTCGCAGCAATTGGGCCTCTGTTACTCAACAACGTGGAAAATTTGGCGAAAGTATTTAGGTGTGAAGCCTTTCAAAATACAGCTGGTGCAAGAATTGAAGCCGAATGACCTATAGCAACGCAGATTTTTTGGTGAATGGGCTCTTGGAAAGTTGGCCGAAGATCCACTTTTTTATCGAAAAATTGCGTTCAGCGACGAAGCTCATCTTTGGATCAATGGGTACGTAAATAAGCAGAATTGTCGATTTTGGAGTGAACATCAGCCAGAAGAATTGCAAAAGCTACCAATGTATCCAGAAAAGGTCACAGTTTGGTGCGGTTTATGGGCTGGAGGTATCATTGGACCGTACTTCTTCAAAGATGCTGCGAATCGTAACGTAACTGTAAATGGTGAGCGCTACTGTGAAATGATATCCAACTTTTTTTTGCACAAAATGCAAGAGCTTGACTTGTGGTTTCAGCAAGACGGTGCCACATGCCACACAGCACGCGTAACAATGGACTTGGAGGCGAGTTCGGTGAACATTTTATTTCACGTTCGGGACCTGTCAATTGGCCACCCAGATCGTGCGATATAACGCCTTTAGATTATTTTGTGTGGTGCTATGTTAAAGCTCATGTCTATTCAGACAAACCTGCTTCAATTAACGCATTGGAAGACAACATTAAAGCATTTATATGTGAGATACCTGACGAAACATTGGAAAAAGTATGCCAAAATTGGACTAAGCGGATGGACCATTTGAAGCGCAGTCGCGGTCAACATTTGCATGAAATTATCTTCTTCTTCTTTAGTTGAAAATATTACAAAATAGAAACAAATAAATAAAAATTAAAAATAAGGTAATTAATAATAAAATAACTAATAATAAAATAAAATAGAATAAATGAGATGCTTATTAAAATTGTAAATATTCATAAATAAGTTAGAGCTATTAAAATAAAATGTTATAAATTAGAAATAAATAAAAAAATAAAAAATTAAATTAAATAAATTTAGATTTATTTTAATTAGTTATATAAAATAAGATAAAATAAAAATTCAATTAAATAAAATTATGTAAGATAAAATAAGAGTAAAATTAAATTAAAATGAAAAATAATAAAATGAAATAAAAGCAATAAATTAAATAAAAATAAAATAAAATAAAATAAAATAAAATAAAATTAAATAAAATAAATTAAAACAAAATAAAATAAAATTGTTCAACAAGATAAATAAAACAATCGAAGTAATCGATATAGCGGTGCCCCTTAATCGCAACATCCAAAGCACATACTCCACCAAAGTATCGAAGTATGCAGCTTTGGCCATAGAACTGAAACGGATGTACAAAGCGAGGGAAGTGAATATAATTCCAATAATTATATCGTCCACTGGATTAGTGCCTAAGCATTTAATAAAAAACTTGAAGAAGTATGACTGCCAACACCTATTAGAAGACATGCAGAAGTCGACCATACTGGACACATGTGCAATAGTTCGTAGATTTTTAAATATTTAAACAATAGTAATCGCATGGGCGTAGAACTTGGACTACGCTCCACCAGAGCACAATCCCTTGAAAATTTTATCCGGGATGTGTAATCTCCGGCAATAGCCGAGATGGATTAAGGTCAAATAAAAAAAAAAATAAAATAAAATAAAATAAAATAAAATAAAATAAAATAAAAATAAATAGAACGAAGTCTACTTAAAATATGAAAATTAAAAAAATTTGAATATTGTTAAGTAAAATAGAAATCAATAAATAAAAAGGAAAAAGGGGGAAAAAAATTTAAATAAATTAAATATTATAAAATAAATTAAAATAGAACAAAGTAAAATAAGGCATAACAAAAAGTAATAAAAGTAATGGATGTTTGGTCGTCCTCCTATTTGTGGCGTGCGTTTTGATGGTGTTCCACACACACGGAGGGACCTATATTTTTAAGCCGGTTCCGAAGGCATTTTTTTTGTATGAGAAGCAGAAATACACTCGGAGGTTTGCCATTGCCTGTCGAGGGGCGACCGTTACTAGAAACAACTTTTTCTTCATTTTGGTGTTTCACGGAGATTCGAACAAACGTTCTCTGAATTCCGAATGGCAGTTACGCACCAACTCATTCAGCTACGGCGGCACCTAATAACTTTAATAACTCAAATTAAATATCGAGCCATAACCGCCGAAAAAATGTATCCCACAAACTCGAAATTTTACAGGGGAAGGTTTTTTTTTTAAATTGCACCAGTTTGAATAAAGCCATTATTTTAAAATTTATAATGTAAATATTTTTTTGTGTAATACATTTAATTTTAATAATTTTAAATAGATATTTGCATCATAAGGGTTGTTTTTGTGGGATACATTTTTTTTGCTTTCCTTCTGGCAACCTACCTATTATTAAAAAAGTGTGTGGGTTAGATAATATTTATTTTAAGGAAGTGACTTCCCGTTTTTTTTTTATTTAATTTTTTTACTTAGTCCTTAAAATTAAATTACATTTGATTAAAAAAATAAATAAATGTATACATTTCTTAGTATATTCGATAAAACAAAAATAAAGTAATGTAATTCATATATTTAAAGTTTTCTGTTAACAAAGTAATGTTATTCATATTAAAATCTTGTAAACTTGAATAACGATAGATAAAAATATATAAAGAACGCTAAATACTATCTTCCTGGTCGGTTTCAGGTAGCAAATCTTTAACAGATCCATCCCATTTTAAATTTAAATACTCGTGTTGGAATTTTACGGGTAAAGTTTTTCTATCGCAAAGCGTTTTCAAATCCTTATATTTAGCAGAAGAAATGTTTAATATATCATCATATAATTGAGTAGGTCCCTCACAAACTATTTCGGAGTTTCGTCTGGATCGTGGAATTGAATCTAGATCATAATTTATGGTTTCAGATTCATCAAAGTAGCCATATTTAAGAGTAATATTTGGAATATTTTTTTTGTAAATTGAATTTTCACTGAATTTGGAAGTAACGCCTGTGAAAATGTCTTCCAGTCTTTAAAATCACTGTTAGTTAATTCAATACAATTCTATTTTCTTGGGTTAGTTCTTGCATTTGATATTATGGTACACCACTCCCTTGGAGCCCAAATAGTCCTATTCCAAATAAACGATTAAATTGTACTTAGTATCGAAACAACAGGCATCTTGGTGTGTCCAGGCAACAAGTATGTGATTTTTATATTAGTCACAAAATTAGAATTTTCAACAAAATAGGTTAATGTCGCAAGCATAGCTCTGTTTTTGTTCTGTCCTGCGCAGCTATCACAATAAAGATGGACTATCGACTGGGTTTTTTTTTCATCGACTAATTTAAGGTATTGGAAAACATTTGTGCAAATTTCATTACTCCCTCGTTTACCATCCTTTTCTCCCCATAAAAAACAAAACCCATCTCTTGTACCACTCTCATAAAAACTTTCATTGTAGAATGAATATTTTCTAGAATAGAACAATGTAACACTTTTTCCATAGGGAGTATTTAAGACCTTTTGCAAGTCGAAACTTGTACATAAATAAGCCGGAGAGCTTATGCAAAGAGAGCTTTTGGTCCTCCAAAAATATTTGCTTACATTTCTCTTTGTCCTTTAGATGAATTTGTAACTCTTCTGATGAATGCAATTGCTTTTTGGATTCGGTGTCAAAATTATTGTAATTCTCGCATAAGATACATTTATCTTTTTTGGGTAAATGAAAGCCTAAATTGAAACTGTTTCTAAAAATATTACGGAATACTCTTAACGATAACTGACTATTTATTTTATTAATACTTTTCAAATGTTCTATTGTACATAATGCTGATATACAGTTTTTATGTTTCGAAATTCTTGAGGTAGATATAATTTGTACATTTATTCGTGCAATAATGTGAAGGAACCGCTGGTAATTGTTCTATAAAGGATTTTATTAGCGATATGCTTGCTTCCTCAGATTTGTTGTGTGCAGTTGGCTTTTTTATATTTTCAAGGCAACTTTTATACGAACTTCTATTTTTTATTACGGATATTAAAATCGTTTGTGTAATGTTCAACGTTTTCAATAAAAATTGTTGACACACTTTAAAACTGCTATTATTGATTTTGGTAAAATAATTAAAGCTGCACTTTTTTCTGTCACTTCCTCCATATCGCCTTTTAATATCGACTTGTTTAACACAAGAAGACAGCCAATCTTTCTGTCTTATTTTGTTGGCGATTCCCCAAAAATGTTCATTATTCTTACTCTTTCATCTTCAGAAATTTTATCATGACACGAATATGGAGATTTTTTCTTTAAGCACGGATTGGGCAAAACGCTCGTATTTTTTTCTTAACTTTTTGCAGCCTTTTAGGTATTCTCTTTTGCTTTCTGTAGCCCCTTTTCCCAACACACGATTCCTCCTCGACTTCTTTTAAACTTTCCAAACCATTTAAATCAACGAAAGATTCATCTGAATCGCTATACGGTACCAGGGAGAGCTGTAAAAATATCCAATAATTGAAAACAAAAACATATTTTGCAAAAAAAACAAATTCATACCTTCGACATATTGCTCTAAAGCTTTATCTTTAATTAAAGTCTCAAAAAATTGTGTTTTTTTTATTTTTTTCCCTTGTGTTTCATTTATTTTAAAAGAGAATTTAATTGTATTCCACACAAGCGTTCAAAGGAAATGTAAACAAGTCACCATACGCATTTACATTAAAATTGTTTTTGTTATAAAATCATAACGGTTTAATCTACAGCCATGAAATTTTGATAGATGATGCAAATGATGTTGAACTATCGATTTCGATAACAAAACAAAAATCGATTATGGTGTGGGATACATTATTTTGGCGGTAATGGCTCGATATAAAGACCAAATCTCTTATCGAAAGTGTAAATTCTCATTGGGAAGAGAGGCTGCATACAGAAGAAAGGCTCATATCCGCAGCTCAGCCCAGCTCTAACTTAAATTTAATAGGGGAACTGGGTTTAGATGAGGTGCTGTGATAAGTAGAGGGCATAAAAGGCCATGAGCTCAAAGTGTAAACCTCAGAGTGAATCTAATCTAATCTAATCTAAAATACTCATTAATCAGTCAGAGCTCTTGAAATAAAATAAATGCAAATAAACGAAAATAAAATTAAAAGCAAAAATTAAATAAAATTAAAATAAATTGCATTCAATAAAACAAATCAAATAAAATACAAAAAAGAGTTGAGTGCGCAAAAAATATTTAAATAGTAAAACTATAGTAAACATCATTTAAATTCCACAAAGAAAGTACTACACAAACAAAAACTAGAACTAACAAAACAAACATTTTTTTGCAAAACACGGCAAAAACGAAAACAGGAGAAAACTGTGTAGACGCACTGAATCTACATTCAACATCAATGCCAACCACAAAAGAAAGTGACTACAGAATGGGAATTGATCTACGCAAAAGACTATCAAATGAAAGCACAGAGGCAATAAAAAAATAAAAAAAATATACCTAAATTCAGCGCTTGTTTTCAAATCCTCAATACACATTCCGCCATGTGTAATGATTAATCAGCAAATTAAAAATTACTAAAGCGTAAGCTGAGCGCTCCGATACACACCCTTCGCACACCTCTTTGATTTAAAATATACGAGCTTATATACGAGCACAACTACTCATAGCCAGTGGCTGATTGGAATGTCTAAACTTCGCACTTTGTTCTGACCGCAATTCCCAAAACGTTGCTGGTGATTTACAGATTGGTTGGTACCACGAAGCGGAGAAACAGATACAAAACGAAGACAAAAAAATCCTAAAGAGATCTGCTTTTTGCTTAGAATACATATTTTTTCCACACTGATTGGTTTGTTAGCGGCCAATTTAAACAATAACTAGAATTTCAAGGTGGATTATTAAACGAACAAAGAACTAAATAAAAATAAAAAATTATGGAAAAATTAGATATGAAAAATAAATCACTTGGTAGGCAAGAAAATTACTAATTGTTAGAAGAATTGTTTCAGAATAATAGGTGGCAACGAGCAATTAGAATAAATGGAATAAAAAGGTGAGGAAAAAACAAGCTAAAATACTAAAATTGACTGCTATTGTATTACACCTAAAATCGTGCAGTTCTACGAAGTTTTAATCAATTTTTTTTTACATGGATGCTGATATGTGGCGCACAAAGTGTTAATCAGATTACAATTACTAGGTTTCAGTGCGCACGAAATTCGAATGTTTAATGTTAACAAGGCACATGAGGGGCGAAACTGCTATATATTATTTATACAACGCATATTTTTAATTTTTGAGAATAAAATGTTTTTTTATTTATTTTAGTATTACAAAACAGAGTACATAATAAGTTTGTAGAAGGGCCTTTCAATTGCTAACCTAGTAGCGTGGATAATTCGTTAAAGGTACTAGGAAATGCAGAGGTAATTTCGTACAGAAGCAATTTCGAAGCTGCATAGAATTCGTTAGTAAACACTCACGAACTGCTCTTGCGCAGGGTACGCGCTGCAAGAATGATATTTTTATGCGCAATATCGGTTATAAGGTGATTCACGCTGTTCCTTTAAATTGAAGTCAGGTGCAGCTCAGTCTACGTGGCCATTTTGAATGGAGTTTTATTCGGAAAACGAGTATGGATTTGTTGATTAGAGAGCTGCACTGGAGCTCTGTGAGAAGCTGTTCGCCGTGTGGCCAGAGTTTCTTTGGGCGAAGTCGTTTCTTCAGCCAGTTTCCACAGATGAGGGCTACATGCAAAAAAAATAACTTTTATAATTGTGGCGGCCACGTCCTTTGCCACTGGCACCCCTGCAGGAAAACAAGGTAGTTGTTGTGGCGTGAGGAGATTTTTAATGGCAGAAATACTCTCAGAGCTTTGCCATTGCCTGTTGAGGGGCGACCGCTATTAGAAAAACCTCTCAAGGATTATACCTATACAATTCATCAACGAAACGCCTCCTAATGAGCCATGAACTCTAGGTATTTTACATCCCTTCTTGAATAGACCAAACCCCACCTTAAAGAGGATTTCTCAGGGTAATGGTGACAGAGCTCTGCCCTGCATAGTGCCTAGTATCCTGCCGGCGGAAAGAGATGACGCCTCACACTGTCACGAACATTATGTCGCTAAATACTTTTTAGATAAACCCGATAAGGACGGTGCTGACCGCAGTTTACTCAGAGAATTTTTGATTGCCTTCGGGAGAACATCATTAAAAGCCCGTTCAGTGACGAGCAAGCCTCTCACTGTAAACGCTTTCTGAAATAGGAGTTGCTCTATATCTTTAGCTTTAGATTCTACTCATCTGCCAATACTCTAAGTGACCTGCCGTCAATCAGCTTTTCAAGGGCGTTCAACAAGAAGGTTGAAATACTGATTGGCCTTAAATCTTTAGAGGATATATGTGAGCTCTTGCCTACCTAGGATATGAATGCAGCACAGCTCTCCATAGCCTGGGTATATAACTCTTGCTTATGCAGCTCTTATTGGAATGATACCATAGAGTTCCTGATGGGATAGACTTGAAGGGTTTGAAAGCGCCAAATGCCGGAGCCACACGCCTTATCCATCAAGCAGCTACTGGGGCGAGACAAGTTTAGTAAGCTTCCTCATCTGGTGTTGCTCGAATTGGAATTCATCAGAAAATGGGCGTCGAGAAATAACTTAAGTGACTCTTCACTGGTAATACCCTATCCACCCTATTCATTTCTCAAGTACTCTACCCATTTTTAGGGAGACTGATTCGTTTTTACTCCATAAGAAAACTGTCTATATGAAGTCCTAAGTTCAAAAAGCTTAGTTGTCAAGAGTACTATCGCAGCCATACGTGAATATATCCACCAACTCACCTATTTATGCCTCTGAAAGATTTAAATTTTTTCGCGTTGCTGCCGGGAGTAGTTTTTATAGCAGAGTTCCCAGCCTATTCTCCTTAAGTTCCTATCGGAGGATATTTTTCACCCAGTTTCTTTGAGAGAGAACTGAATGCACCTGCCATCCGGAAAGGTGTCAGCATAATGCAGCCTCAAATGGGAGATTCGATACAACAGTGAGGAAAAGGCCAGCGTGGAGTCGAGGATTCTCCTGATCATTCGATACTAACTTAACGATAAATTTAATTTTTTGTGGTATCGATGTATGAATAAATATCAAGTACAGAATAAATATTGTTAAAAAGTATGCTATATTTCAAGTATCGGGTACAAATTTTTAACTTAGCCACTTCAGATTTGAACAATAAGTTATTATATCAAAATTGTGTAGCGTAAATTTAGCTTTAATTGGGTGACGAGAATGCCACATCTGTACTGGGGTATGTTTCTCTTCATGCAATTTAGTAAATCTGATGACGAGGAAAGTCGTCCCACCTATCATACTTATTAAGAACGAAGTCTAAAGCTCATTTCAACTGAAGATATTAGACAAGTTTACTCTATATTCTTGGAAAACGAGATCAGTATTATAAACCAAATCCATTCTTTTGCACACTTTGAAACCGTGACTTAATGCTTAGGGAGGAAAATGCATTAAGTCGTGAAGCTTTAAGTGTTTGGCTTTATGTATAAAAAACTAGATGGGATTAAAGTGTTTGTTACCTAAAAATGAAGCGTGAATGGTGCGCTGGATGATGTAAAATCGAGATGATGAGAAATCTCTAAGAAGTGCGTTGTGGCCGTATTTTAAGATAATACATTTTTTTTTTGGTCTGAAAGTAAGTTTTTAGATTTGCTAAAGAAGTTTGAGTCCCTTCATCTCAAAGTTAGTAAACCGGCGAGAAAATTTTCAAAAAAAAAAAAAAAATACAGTAATTTTTTTAGTCCTAGTTATTTCTGCTCTATTACTCCACATGGTTGTACTTATTTTCTCACATTTTTAGCAGCATTGATTTTTCATACATACGAGTGCACATTTTTATTTAACAAAGAGCCAGGTAAATTTCGTATACTGCTTCGGTAACTTTCATCATTCATCCATTTTCAAACAGTTAAACTGAACAATACATACCTGAAAAGAAAAAAAAAACAAATTGAGTTAGTAAAATTAAAAAAGTCGTTCATTTATACTTAAAAAATAGTTCATTATATTAAAAGAAAACTAAAATAATAATAATAAAAATAAAAATCAATAAGTTAATAGTAGTTATTTTTTTATATCTGAATGAGTAAAGAGATCCAATATTATTGGATGAATATCCAAAACATCAGGCGCGACAAGAGAGTAGCCGCAGCGTTTTTACTGATCATAGAACGGTAATGAAGATCTTAACAAACTGTGGCACAATTTTGCAAAACAAAAAAAAACACATTTTCATTTTACTAAAATAGATTAAATTTAATCACAGTGAAAAAAAATGATTTTGAGTGATATAAATCTTTATTTTGACCTTTACGTACTCTATTGATTGTCTATCTCTAAGCGTAGCTGTCCAGTTTACAAGTGACAAATGTGATTGACGTTCGACACCAATTGCAAAAATCTCCCGAAAGTGATTAATTTTGCGCCACCATGAATATTCCAATTAAGGGTGGTGATAACGTTCCAAAATAACGGTACCAAAAAATATATTATATATTCTTCAGCACCACTAAAACCAGGGTAAAAGTTCCGAGCAGGTGGTCAATAAAAATGTGTGCTTTTTGGCATCCATTGAGGCAACTTCAAAATGGTACGAGTGATTCCAACGATTTTATTCCGGTAGGTCGCTCGTCGAAAATGTTGATAAAATCACAGGAATCGTGGAGACGGACAGGCATGTAGAAACTTATTCAATTGCACATGAATCCAAGATTAGGCAGAGAAATGTTTGAATCATTTGCTAACTTTTAACTTTTATAACGAGGTTAATTTCATTGTCGAAATAAAGCGAAAAAGCTTTGAGAAGATTTTAATTTACCCTCAAAAACCCTGTTATCGCTACATATTTGTACGATTGTAAGTATAAACGCGGAAAATTTCTTTGAAAAAGCATCACTCAAACCTACTGCTCGTAGATTGTTTGCGTGTAATTCTCATTTTAGCTGGGTGTTGCCACCGTTTTGTATTTAAAAAAAGTGATCAAAAGAAATAGGCATAGCTAATACAAGGTGAGTATTAAGACAAATATTTTTGAGAAAAACTATTTCAGAAATAACTTTTTTTTGTAGCGTTGCCACCTGAATTTTACTGTACGAATAGCAATTTATCACATATTTCAGTTGAGTATTAAAATACAGTTAACAAATGAATGTTGGTTTAACGGGTTTTGGTAAAAAAAATATATTAAATTAATGTTGCCACCTTTTTTTATTATTTAAGAAAATTTAATACCAAAAAAAATGTTTATGTAACATTGCCACCTGAATGTTTTTTGGAAAATTTAAACAAGTTTTGATAAAATAATATTTTTAGCTGGTGTTGCCACCAGAAAGAGAATCAATACCAAGAAGACATAAGCAATACAATATGTTTATTAAGGCAAATATTTTTAAGAAAAATCTACTTCAACAAAAAATTTTTTTTGTTGCGTTGCCACCTGAATTTTAATGTAACATCGTAATTAATAATTGCCACATTTTTGTATTTAAAAAAGTCATTTAAAAAATAGATATAATTATTAAGCCAAATATTTAAAAAAAAATCTATTCCAACAAAAAAATTTTTTGTAGCGTTGCCACCTGAATTTTAATGTAAAAATAGCAGTTCATCACACATTTCAGTTGAGTACTGAGATAAATTTAGCAAATGAAGTGTATTCAAAGGAGCTTCGATAAAAAATATTTTTAGCTGGTGTTGCCACCTTTTTGTATTTAGAAAAATAATCAAAACAAAAAGAGACATAAGTAATACAACATGTGTATTAAGGCAAAAAGTTTAAAGAAAAATCTACTTCAGAAAATTTTTTTTTGTTGTGTTGCCACCTGAATTTTAATGTAATAAAAAAAGTAATTTAAGTAAATAGATATAATAATTAAGCCAAACTTCTATTCCAACAAAAAAATTTTTGTAACGTTGCCACTTAAATTTTAATATAATAATAGCAATTTATCATACGCTTCATTGAATATTGAAATAAGGTTAACAAATGAAGGGTATTTAAACGAGCTGGGATAAAAAAATATTTTTAGCTGGTGTTGCCACTTTTTTGTGTTTGATAAAAAAAAAAAAAAAATGGATCCAATTAGTAAGGCAAATATTTTTAACAAAATTCTATTCCAACAAAGAAATTTGTTGTAGCGTTGCCACCTAAATTTTAATATAAAAACAATTTATCACACATTTTAATTGAGTACAGAGGTGAAGTTAATAAATGAAGGGTACTTAAACGAGCTTTGATAAAAAAAATATTTTTAGCGTTTTGTACTTAATCAAAATTAGTTTTAAAAAATAGATGTAATTATTAAGCCCAATATTCTTCAAAAATCTATTCCAACAAAAAAACTTGTTGTAGGGCTGCCACCTTAATTTTAGTTTTGAGTTTTGAGAGAAAGTTAACAGATGAAGAGTATTTAAACGAGCTATGATAGAAAGTATTTTTAGGTGGTATTGCCACCTTTTTTTTGGGAATGAAAAAAATTATTAAAATAAAACTAGAAATAAGAATAAAAAATAAACAACTAAAAACAGAAATTGTTCGCCTTTCCGTTTCAAAAATTATTTTTGCTTCGTATTTTATATGTATTGAATACTTGAAGTATCTCAAACGAAGCATAACAAAGAATTATAAATTTTCAATATCAATTTAAAAAACTTCAGCTACGAAAAATCACTTCGCCAAATTTAGTACATTACGAATATTTTTTTTTTGTGTTTACTAATGAAGAGTTTTCTTATGAACCAAATAATAAAAAAAAAATTAATAAAATAACGCAAATACGGAAAATACTTTCGAAATAAGCGCACACTACTTTGTTATATAAATTTTGTACTTTTTAATATGCAACAATTTATTGTACATTTGCATAAATAATTAGTTTTTGAGACGCCACCCATTTCTCAGTGAACACGCAAACTTACATTGGCTACTAAACAATCCGCTTAACTATAGTCTCAAACTCATTGGGCGCGTTTAGCTTTATGCTACTTTGGCTACTACTATAAGTGCATTAGTGGTAGTGCATTTTTGTTAGATTTATTGCTATTGCTATTATTGACATAATGGATACTTAATACTATAAACCACGATTAGTTGTAATTGATGTCAAATTTGTTTCAGCTCACTTTCGAAAAGCGCAGTGAGTAGTTCATTAATTTTAGCTCTATTAATAAATAATTATGGTAGCAAAATGCCGACTAGCTGGTGGAAAAATACATAAATTACAAGAATAAATGAAAAATGCAATTTCCCACACACACTCTGGTAGAAAAAAAACTTTAAAGCTTAAATTGTAACGTTTGCAAATTACTGGTAATCGCAGAGCATTAATTTTCGAGTAGCTAATAATTTTTTCATATTTACGTTTATTGCAGTCAATTGGCGCATTTACATAAATTATGAGTTAACACAGAGCAAATAGCGGAAAGATTAGAAGTAAAATTATTTTCTAGATTTTCTTGGCTTAAATTTTAAAATAAAACTTTTTAACAAGACTGGTCAGCATTGCAATTTGTTTAGAAAAGTAAATTGATACAGTTCATCCACCCATTTTTTTTTTATTCTTGCAATGCCGCTTAAGAACGGGTCGACTCTTTTTATTCTGGCGACTCAAAGGCATAGATAGTGCAGAGGTAATTCCTTTGGAACTAAAAGAAATGATCGGCTTAATTATTAACTTCGATTCTGAGTGAATTTATCCGAGCCGGGGTATTTCTAGATTATTATTAATTAACATTAAAAACAGATTATGTGATTTAAAACTAAAAGAAAAAATAAAAAATAAAAAATAATAAAATTAAATAATAAAATTTCAAAATTAAAAAAAAATTAACTAAAGGGAGTATTATAAAAATCATAATTCTTGAAAATAATAACTAAAGGGGGATCAGATTAGATTGGAGGTGTATTTTCCAATAGTGGTTTTTTGACAGATCACGCGTGACTGCTGTCAAACCAATAACACAATTTTTCAGTATTCTTTAACATTTCATCAATGAAAGTCTTACGCTTCAACAATGTTTACAAATCGTTAAATTATATGTGTAATCGACGCTCTGTGAAAAGTGTTCATCGCGCGCTCATGCCAACTTATGGAGTTCGGCAATGACGCCCATTTTTGGCTTAATTGCTACATCAATAAGCAAAATAGGCGTATTTGAGCTGAAGAGCAACTCGAGGCCATTCAAGAACAGCCATTGGAAACAATCGTTTGGTGCGACCTATCGGCTGAATGAATCATCGTCCCATATTTCTTCAAAGACGTGGCTGGCGCCAATGTAACAGTGAATGGCGAACGCTTTCCCGCCATGATAAACGACTTTTTGATGCCGAATGCCGGAAATTGAAGCCCCTAATCTCCACAACGTTTGGTTCCATCAAAACGGCGCTACTTACCATACAGCCCTTGAAACAACAGATTTACTGCATCGTCGTTTCGGTGCGCAATTTAACTCTCGTTTCGGACCAGTGGATTGGCCACCAAGAACGTGTGATATCACACCTTTGGACTTCTATTTGTCTAAATGCTTTGTGGATAAACCAGCTTCGATTGAGGTATTGGAAGCCAACATTACTAAAGTTATTTACGAGATACCGACCGACCGACCGAAGTGCTCCAGCGAGTCATTCAAAATTGGTATTTACATATGACCGAATTACGGCGCAGTTACGGCCAGCATTTGAGGTAATCCTTATATTTAAAAATTAAATGCCATGAACGGGTCTATACATAACACAGGGTCTATAAATAACACAGATCGTCCAATCAATTTGATTTCTCACCATTTTGAGTTATTCAGACACCAACTTTTCTAAATATTCGTCAAAATTTATTTATTCAGTCACAATCAGTTAAAGTTAAATATTTTGCTTTTTTCAAATCCTCTTTAAAATTGAATTTTTTGGTAAAATATTTTGAACAAAGTCTAAACTTTTTATATTAAAAAATCCAGAAAAAAATTTTTTTTTTAATTGTTAGAAATTTTTTTGTCTTAAATATCTCAAAGTTTTGCAAGTTAAATTTTTAAGAAATTTTTTCATAAAAAATTGCTTGCAAGTCTGAGAATGGCATAGCATAAATTATAGTTTACGCGAAAATTTTCCTTTTTTCCAAAAAAGGGATTAAGTTTTCAAGGTACTCATAAAAAAGGGTTATTCACAAGCGTTAATTTTTTTAACATATTTAATTTTTATTATTTATACACTTTTAATTTTTTGTTTTTTTTTTTTGGAATATTATAATTTAAATTGCAAGCAAATCATCAAATTCACAGTCTTGTATAAATAATCTTAATCCCTCCTTGATAACTTTTGGCTTCGTATGAGGACTAAGATTGGCTTTTCGAATTTGTTCAAAGCTTTTGGTTAATTTTTTTTTTTATTTCGAATTTTTATTGATCATCTGCATCATCACGATAGATGGTGGAGCAGGTGAAGATGTCAACTGCAGGCTAATCCAAGCAAGGGCGGCTTACATACAGTACATTCGGGCGAATGCATACAGTATGAGGAAGTTCGCAAATCTCCAGGCGCATTAAACTACGAATATTCGGCTCATGCGTGAAGTCCGTATTGTTGTACGGAAACGAAACAAGGCTGACAAATGCCTCCGCATCATCTGCAGAATATTCTAGCCAAACACCATCGGTAACGACGCACTGTAGAGATTAACGAATGAGGAACGTATCCTTAGACAAATCAAACGCAGAAAGCGGCCATGGATAGGTCACACATTGAGAAAACCAACCGTAAGACAGCAGAGGTCGCGGTCGACCAAAAAACACTTGGAGAAGTTAACAAAATTTGTAGCGTAGGAATACAAAATCCTTTTACTAGAACGTAGATTTTTCGTATCAATAAAAATCTGTGGCTTCTGTTTCTTACAACTTAAAATTTTACTTGTTTTTTTATTATTATTAGTAAAATTTTTTATCTTCATATATTATACGAAAAAGTTATTAAAAAAACTCTTCATAAATACAAACTATTTTATACTCATTATTGGCAGAAATGAAAATTTTAAGTAAAAAATTTTTGGTACATTTTTTTTTTCAAATGATTTTAAACAATTAAATTTAAATTAAATTAAATTTTTTTCAGCATCTCATAAACATTAAATCTTCCATAAAACTTAAAGATTTTATAATTTCACCTTTTCCTACAAAATAATTCTTCAACAAAATTTTTGTTACATACTCCATTTTCGCGGAAATTAGAAGTTTTCTTATCGCCAAACAAATCCCATTACAAGCGCAGCCATTTAAAGCGACATGACTAACTGAGGTAATGACCAAACCAAACCATATGGAAAGGCTTACTGGGTACTTGATAAATATTCATAAATAAGGCACATACATACACATTTACATATCCATCTCAATCTACGATTGGGGGGTAAGTGATATGCCAATCAGTCGACGTGTGTCATAAACTGCACGCGATTAGATTTCATCATTTGAGAAAGCACAACAAACAAACAAACAAAAAAAAAAACAAGCTAGGCGAGTGCTTGTAATTGAGTGACTCAGTGCTGACGCCCACCCAAACAAACTTACAGAGCACGCCTGCTTTGGCCGGACAAACCTCAGTTAGGTGTTCCATGCAAAAAATCAGATAACGCTAAACATTACAATAGAGTTCTTTGTTGTGTGGTGACCAGTGCCGTTAAAATTCTATTATGCTGAATATGTGTGTGTGTGTGCGTGTGTCGAAAACTTATACCCCATGAGCAGTGAGTGTTTTTGAAAGCTTTTCCGTTATTTAGGAAGCCTCGTTTGGTAATAATTTGGAAAATTTGTTAAGGGTTTTTTACTTAGTGGGAAGCTTAGGAAACGGAGCTTTTGTGGCGCTTTGGTAGATATGTCTTTTTGGTGCTTTTAAGGCATTTTCTGGATAACATGGCATTATTTTTATTAAAAATAATAATATTTTGTGCGAAAAGGAACTGGAGCTAGCAGGCCTCTTAAAAAAAGCTGGCAACACAATTCTTTTCATTTCTTTTTTTTTGCATTTTTCAGTTATTTTTTCTCATTTCAGTTTCATTTTTCATTTAATTGTGGAATAGCTTTTAAAAGCTTCAAAGGCTTTTGCCTGTAAAATTTATTTTGACTATTGACATTTAAAATTAATTATCAACATCAACATTTTTAGCTCTAAATTGTGTGAAATGGCAAGTGAATTTCTTTAGCTACGAAACTGAACAAAAAAACAGTTTTGTAAGCTTTGTCCAAGTAAAGATTTTTTATACCAAAATCTTAATTTAGTTTTAATAAGACCACTAAATATTCAAATTCGTTTTTTAATATATTCACAATTGCATAATATTTTACTGCAATATGTACAGGTGGAGCAAAATTAATCAGCCAATATTGTTTTTGAAGAATTTTTTTAATAAATAAAAAATGATTTTGGATGAAAATTCTTATTTTGACTTTTGCGCGCTCATTTGCTATTCAGTTTGTGTACTCCAGCTGTCCATTTAGAAAAATTATAAATCTTCCGAAGGTGCCACCTATGCCAGTTTGTAGTAACAGACTAGGCATTTTCTTTAGTTTTAAAAGGGAAGAAGCTTCAGAGGTTCATCTAGAGCTTTCATCAAATAATACACACTATTTTTGTGCATTTTTTATGATACATTTCTTTTATATTTGAAATACCTTCCCCGATTATACAAACACTCAATGACAATATTTTTGTTTGTTATAAATTCATTTTCGAAAGTTTTAATTTTAGCCTTGGAAATATTTAACTGATTTGGTTGCGAAAATTGCTAGACTGTCAACTTAATTAATAGCATTTTTAAGGACTTGACTTTGAAGTAAGAGCTTTTTGAGCTTTTGAGTGTTTTTAGAAAGCTTCTTGTACTAAGTTTGACAAATTTGATAAAATTGAATATATTTTATTTAAATCTCTTAAAATGTTTTTTTCACCGAGCACTTTTTTAGATATCTATTTAGTTTTTACATCTGTTCTTGTACTAGTTTTGAAAAAACTTTTGTCTTCAGTTTGGAGATAATTTTCTTATTGTTTGGCATAATTTGCAAGACTAGCAACATAAAGGCATTAATAGTCTTTTTGAACGAACAAGGACGAAAACCATTTTTGAGGGCTTTTAAAAAACTTTTCGAAGGAGTTTGAAAGCTTTATTGTTTGATAAAAATTGCAAGACTAGCAACTTAACCTTCCGCTGAGCAGCTGAATCTAGGCTTGTTCGACTTTGGACGGGAATTTAACATTTCTATTAAAGCTAACGACTTCCAGGTAACCTTTTAAAAAGAATTCTCGAACAGGACGAGAAAAGGCCAGTCCTGGGTACCCAATCGAAGGTTTAAAAACAAGTGTCCAATGGAGGGTTAAAGGCATTAATAATACTTCCAAAAATGTGATATAGTTTTCAGAAAGCTTTTGGATGAAATTTGAGAAGTTTTATAAAGTTTAAGATATTTTCATTAACATTTTTCCCACAAGAATTTCTTTTTGCATACGTATCCAATTTTTTACACAGACATACAGGTGTCTCTAAGATAAAAAAATTAAGCAATAAAAGAGCTTTTAATGATATACGAGTGCTTTGGCTGTACTGAACTTTTTATGCTTCAATTTCGCTGTTTGTATTTTTGGTATAAATCAAAAAAATTATAAAGTGAAAGTAACCTTCAAATTATTTTACGACTCCATGCTTCAATAGAGCTTTTCGAAAAAAGCTTTAAAAAAAAACATTTTAGGGGAAGCATTTTAAGACCTTTCTGTGTAAATAAGACAATATTAAGTAAAAATAATCTTCAAATTATTTACGACTCTAGGCTACTATGGAGCTTTTCTAAAAAAGCTTTTAGAAAAAATATTTTTGGGAAGGATTTTAAGACCTTTCTGTGTAAATAAGACAATATTAAGTAAAAATAATCTTCAAATTATTTTACGATTCTACGATTCAAGAGAGCTTTTCGAAAAAAGCTTTAGAAAAAATATTTTACGGGAAGGATTTTAAGACATTTCTGTATAAATAAAAAATTTGAAGTAAAAATAAATCAATAGAGCTTTTCGAAAACAGCGTTTAGAAAAAATATTTTACCTATTTCTCATTAACTGCTTATTATATGAGGGTCGGTTGAAAAGCCGCTGCAAAGTAAGAGAGATGGCACTACTGGCACGTATCGAGGTAATGTTTAGTTAGTAGCATCTCTTGGAAGAACACATACCAAGTTTCAGCCAGATCGTTCAATTTCTTTGTGTTTGGCATTCGTCTGAATCGAGGAAGTCGAGTGATTTTCTTTTTCCATCCCGACAATGCACCAGCTCACGCCTCAGCAGTTGTGGGCGCAAAATTCAAGGAAACAGGGCTTCACTTCGTTTCATATTCTCCCTTTACCCCACACTTGGACTGGGATCCGAGGGAGTCTTTCGGACTACTATTTGTTCCCTTTAAAGAAATGTTTGGCGGTCAAAAGATTTTATTTAAACGAGGAGTTGATTGCAGAAAGGAATAGTTATTTTTCAGCCTTGAACAAATCCTATTATTGGGAAGGGGCTAATAAACTCAAACAGCTTTGGACGAAGTGTGTAAGCCTAAAAGCAGACTATGTGGAAAAATTTAAAAACGGTTTACCGCAGACAATTAAGTAGTTTTTAATTTTACACATGCTTTTCAAACGGCCCTCGTAATTATTTTTAGTTATTGGATTATGCAATAAATAAACCGTAAATAAAATAAATTACAGGAAATTATAAAAATTCCAAAATAATTTAAAGACTAATATTTATGCACGAAAATTTTTATTTTAAATTTTTAATTTTAATTGTAAGTCAGAAAAATAAATTTAATTGAAATTTAAGACAAAAATTCTGCAAATGTAATGAAAAATACTTAAAACGATAATAACTCATATGACTTTATAAGCCGCTGGCCGAAATAATACACCACATAAATTTAAGAAGCCAAAATATTAATAGTTTTAAAAAACCATAAAATAAAGCTATTAAAAACATGGTTTGCGAAATTCGAATAACCAGCCAAGTAGCAAAAAAATATTTAATTGAATAAAATAACATTTAAAATTTATTTATTTCCTTTAAAAAAATCCATTAAACTCGTTTGTAGGCAAGTGCGCCTTTTTTCTAACATTTTTCAATTAACGAAATTAAAAAATTCTTTACAGTTGTAGCAAAATGTAGAAAATAAATAGTCGAGTGATTTAATCATTTTTGAAATGTAAAAAAAATGAAAAAGAATACATCCGTACATATCTCATATTTGTGGAGTAAATAAATAATAATTCAACGAGCGCAGCACTGACAAGGTCGTGCAATGAGTGCTTTTAACAGCGTTTGACGAGCGCGTCAACAAAATATTCCAAAAACAAATTAGCAGAAAGATATTAAAAAAACACAAAACAGAAACGGCAACAGAAATTAATTTGTTACATACCAACAAAACGCGTGTAGACATGAAACAATATCGGCTGGAATTTTATCAGCAACACGAGTTGACAGCTAATTTGACAACAGCTGAGCTTTGGAACAGCTGAACAGCTGTTAGTCATCGTGTGCGATTTAGTCATGAAGTGCGAGTGAAATAAACAGGTAAAGTATAGTAAAAGGCTAAGGGCAAATTTTAAGTTAAGATTGACTAATTTTTCTTAAATTAAGTAGTCTAATATAATCTGAGATAGGAAACTATACTGAGGGAAAAACATTGAGGAAAGATTCGAACGGGTTGCCGTTGCTGAAGTGTGACTACGACTTCTCTCACTGAGTGTAATATAAAGCCTCTATGAGACTGCAATTTGATCCATTGACCTGCATTCGGTGGAGCTCTCTATGAAAGACCACTCTATGTACACCACTATATAAAGTATTTACGATATATGGGCTCTTTACAAGAATGATAGAATACAAGATTGCACCCATCAGAGAAGGGTGACGTCATAGTTGTGCAGTTGTGCGAGAGAAATGTGGAAACGCGAACAAGAATGCAAGAAGAAAAAATTTCGCGACTAAATTGAAAGGTCGGGCCAAGAGCACCAAGAGATTTGGTAGCTCCTAAGAAATGAGGTTAAAAATCCCATTGTATTTAAAGCTTTGGAAAGTAAAAGAGTAGATAGTCAAGGAGGAAAGGAGAGAAGTAACAGAAGAAAAAGATACGATAGAATAGAGGAATAGAGAATTGAGAATTTTCCAGATTCTTTGATAAATCTGAAAATATCCTCCAGTTCGAGAGAACGAATTTTACTTGTTCTCATGACATCGGAACCTAAAATTCGTAGCCTTGTTCTTGCAAATGCGGAACACTCACAGAGAAAATGCTCAAAGCCATCCGCCTCCTCTAAGCAAAACAGCCAAATCGGGTACTCAATAATTCCAATGGTGGTCATATGCTGACCCCATGGGTTGTGTCCTGTAATAATACCGACCATCAACCGAACGTCTTTTCTTCCAAGTTTTAGAAGAAAGTTGGACAGTTTTCTGTTCGGGCTTGACACAAAATACTTTGCAGTTCTGCAGCGTACCACAGCGGGCCAGCGTTCTTTATGTAAATTGCGTAGTGCGACGTCACACACACAGCAAATCCTTAAAATTCGCTGAGAGCGGAATAGCGTTAAGGCATGGGAGCTACTTTCGTATTCTATGCATCGTGGGTTCTTCGAAGCAACGCAAATTTCGCATGGAATGGCTTATCAAATATTTTTCTAAATTAGATAGAGATTGGCGACAAAGCTGCTGGAGCGTAAATCGTGCTTTGGCTAAGGTTTACAGGTTTTTTGAAGGAAGCCAAATTGAACCCCTTGCCCATAGGGCTAAAGGAAGATCTTTCATCACCGTCATCCCTTAATACCACGTAGTTGGAAGGAGATAACCTACCCTTTTTTCATCCGCCGGAAAAACCTTTAGCTTTGGCAAGAAGAATTTAGTAATGCAGTCCTGGGCACCTCTTCAGTGTAGGATTGATTACTGGAAATGAGATCGCCGAGGAGCTGCCGAAATGAGTTTCATTCAGTATTCATCTGGCACTGTGATCAATTTGTGGTCCTAATTGGTCTAATAATGGCTCACACAGCAGTCGATAACCGCCAAGGTAGTCATGAAATGCCGCATATTTCTTGATGCGACGCATAATCCATTTCGCTTAGCGACATTCGGCACAAAAATTCCTAATCAGGAAATAGAAAATGACATAGGGATACCTCTAGAAACATGCCAGTTGCTTATTTTTGTGAAATTTTTAGGTATAGCGAGAGAAAAATGGTGTAACGAACCCACATGCAGAATTGCATGACAATTGCGGCCGACTCTCAATGCTAAAAGCACAAAATCCCTGTTAATCCGACATAATCATCACCATAACACAGTGATTTTTATTACAACGGCGCACAGTCTTATAGGCAGTCACATTCAGAGGCTAGGCACGCAGACAAATGATTTCTGTGACCAATCCCCAGATACTCCAATGCACCTTCTCCCTGAATGCAGCGCTATAGAAGGTCAAGATATATCGACCATTGGCAGCCAGTAGAAAGTCACTAATGCTCAGTCCAACCCAGCTTCAGATGAGGTACTGGGATGAGTAGAGGGCACAAAAGGCCTTGAAGCCGAAGGGAAAATCGCAAATAAATCGAAATCTAAAAATGGTTTCTGCAGAAGTTGTCTGAATGAAGAAGTGGAAGACACGAGACAATTCCACTTTCTCTAGGTTGTCCGCAGGTGACTTGAGTAAAGACCTGAGACCAGGATACAAATGCTGTTTTAAGTTGCAGGCTCATCTGTTCTTGTATTATCTAAATACATTAGATTATTTTAACACATCCTCTGATGACGTAAATTTGCACTGATTAGCATCCTATACCCAGAGTTCGGTCATTCGACAGTTGCAGGGATTCGTGGCAGCTTGGGGGCAGTGCGTTCAGGTTCGTCAAATTTTAATTGGATCTTACCTTAGATGTATAGCTAAAGAGGATATTGTTTTTGATGAAGGTATTGTGCGTGGAATGGCCCTTAAACATTCGCTTATTGAGTCTGATCGTTCAATTTTACTTGTTTCGCTTTTTTCCTTTAATTGTTGTTGTTTCACGCAACACTGCATTTTTCTTCATTTTATTAGTTTAATATTATCACATTTTTTTTCAACAATTAACAATCCAACTGGCTCTCCAAAATTACCCAGTTGCTTAGCTTTTGTCATCCCCATTCGAGTATTGCCTTTTTATATTGGCAATTCATTGGATAATTTCATAGATTTGCCGCCTTCCGTTTGGTTGTAAAAATTTTCATATTAAATAACTGCGGCATTTTCTTTTGACTTTGATGCTTGATTGTAATTTCTGTTTTCATTTCAAGTTGAAATCACTTTTTTGTTCTTTTGTTATATTTTTCTGTTGTTGTAAATTCCTCACATTAACTCTCTCCTCATTCATCATGACTTAATCCACATTGAATGGATATCGGCTTGCCAACTTGGCTTAGAGCAATCGCCAAACCAATTGACAAAACAATTATCATTTCTAATACTTTCGAATAAAACACCAAAAAAGAAAATAATCAAATTTTTAAAATTCAATGCATAACTACCGGCCGCTTCACATTTTTGCGGGCATACTGCAGATTTCAGGTTAATGAAGCATTAAAAATGCCAGACTATAATAAAAATAACAATTGAACAATCAGGTGAGAGGTTGTTGACAAAAAAATAAAGCTACAAAAATAAAAAAAAAGAGATACAGTTAAGAAATTAAAATCACAAAGTAGAAAGAGAGCAAAAAATTAAGAAATAAATTTGAATGCCGCACAGTGGAGCTGGCGGAAGTTTTGGAAAGCTTAGGAAGAGAGGAAAGAAATATTGATTGATTAAAATAATAACAAACTTTTCTAATAGCTATCGGGTTTACTGAGCCCATCGTGCGGCCGTCTGTGCGTTCTTCACTTAAACTACAGTGAGTAAAATTTGTCAAGTACAAAAATTGCTTTAATTTTGTTCCTGTTCATTCTTCATCAAATGACTTTGTAGGTCTTACTAGTGATGGTTATTTTAAGTGAGTTTTGGTGAGAGATTCTGCCACTCAAGCGCGAGAAATCTACTGGAATGTGGAGCTTGCAAGTAGGAAATGGAGTGCCTAACCATGCTTTATAAGGGGTAAATTCTAGGAATATTTAAACAAAGTTCTTCGCGTTCACGTCCCAACGCTCGAGTAATGTTGAGTTTATTCGTTTTCTCTTTAAGTTACCATTTACGGCGCAATAACCTGATATATTTGGTGAACAAGCAAGGCAGCGATTGATTTATTATTCGTATATATACCCCCTTTCACCACCGAGAGCTGTTCACAAGTTCTGCACCGCAACGTGAGGATCTTAACTTGAAACGCTTCAAAACTAATGACGATTCAAAAAATGTCGCTAGTTACATTTTCGCCTGTCTTGCTTATCAAATTATAAACCTTCGAATGGATATACTCCATATGAAATTATGCGATGAATTCTCACTGAATTTTTCCAGGCAGAACAAAGAATTTCTATTCTATTCCTCATATACCTATTCTAAAACTCTGGCTGCTAATGGAGAACCTGCATTTTCCCTTTAAGTGGCCGCAGAAAACCTTGGACTATCCTGAGTGCTGACTCAGTCTCGTAATCTACACCGCATCAATCTCATTTCCATAGAATTAAAAAGGAATGAAGTTCCTGGAAATCCCATCCAAAAAATATTTAAGAAACTATGGCTCTATTAGCTTTTTCCCCATTCATAAAAGTGCAATTGACATTTTCTGGTAGACTTCAAAATTGGTGCCCATGAAAGAGTTCCTCTTAAAAACACGTCTCTATTATCCAAGTAGACTGTCACGTTATGAAGGCTCTTAAGACGGTGACTATTAAATTCGAAATTCATTCAAGAATTCCCGACAATCTTTTCAACAGCTCAGCTTCGATTTATAGTGAAACTCGAGGTCTCACGGTGTCTCGGGAAGCAAGGGAGCAAATGAGTGGGAAAGAAAAGTGTCTGTGGCAGAACTTCAGAAATCGCGGCAAAATATTCAATTGCATCTGGGATTTCTGTACATTAAAGTTGTAGGAGAGGCATGAAAAACAATTAACATTAGGCTGGTTTATTTTGGAACTGTTATATTTTATTTCGTTCGCTTTCTTCAGCGCTCGAAGAGCAAATAAAGCGAAAAGGTAGTAACGGAGTAATGCGATGGTGAAATATTTGGTATGTGACCATCAGGTACGGTATTCGCATCAAGGTTTCTGTAGGAGCTGTAACAATGAAGTAGAGTTAGCATCCATTCAATATTTGTTTTGCGAATACCCCTCACTTGGAAGTAAGTGCTTCAAATTTCAGGGAACCACTTTCTCGAAGATGTTGGTTGACTAAGGCTCGCGGGAAGAGATGATGGGTTTCAGTAAGGTATCGAGATGGTCTAAGAATAGATAAAAAGCGATATGACAGGGAAATATTTCTTTCTAGAATAACGAAATAGGTCTCTGCATGCCTCGAGTGAACCCTTTTAGAGCTCATTTTTCATAACCTTAGCTTCTTTTGATAGCCGAATGGGTTGGTGCGTCACGACCATTTGGAAGTAGGTTCGAACTTCAGTGAATGAAACACAAAAATGATAGAAACAGTTTTTCTAATAGTGGACACCCCTCGGAAGGCAATGTCAAACCTCCGAGTGCATTTCTGCCACGAAAATGCTTCTCATAAAAAACATTTGCCGTTCAGAGTCGGCTTAAAACTGAATGTCCCTCCATTTGTGGAACAACATCAAGACGCACATCACAATTAATTAACACATTTTCAAATTTTAATGCGATGTGGAATCGGGTAAATTTCAGGGCTTGGTTTTTCATTACTTCATACTTCCGACATATTTGACAGTTATATGAAAAGGGATTACTATACACGAGTAAAGTTTAGTGTACCGATTGAAAAACATTAGACTTATGGGAGGAATGCGGTTGAGAAAGTGTACCATTGATTGAAAGGCAGAGCAGTTCATTACTTGACCTAATTGAAAACAGTTTTACGAACAATAGTAGTCTTTACTTTTTTGGTAGTTCTCCCCTTAGAACCCCAAATACCTCACGCACCACTAACATTAATTTTGAAATATGATTCAGCGAGTTTCTGGCGGCAGGGATAAAGTTTACCAGGTTGTTCGCAATCTACTTTGCAGCAGTTCTTCTGAGACTAGTTTGTGTAGAGCGAAATAGACTCGTCAAAACTTTGACTTCATTTGTGTAGGAAGCGTCTTTGGTCTTGTCGATGCTCCAAAAACATATTTGAAAATTTAAAGTTTATTTTATTCTGAGGGCCATTCTTTCTGCGTTGCCCAGTCTCTCAGTCTTACTGCCGATCACAATGTGGCTTGCCTCAGAGGGAGATCATGAGGATCAGCTTGAAGTACAAGATTTTAATGTAAATGAAAAAGGATGCTTAACTTCACCGTTTAGGCAGGCATACAGAGGGAATGTCCTTGTGCTAGGCAGCAGTGAGAAGTTCTACCTACATGGAATACTGTTGACATTTTCAACTTCTGCTTAGCTATACAGTTGTGCTAAAAATTTATTTATTTATTTATTGATTTACTTTATATATAGTTATAAATAATCCTATTACAAAGTCAAGGCAACTAGCAGCAGAGGCTATCGGTCTGATAAAGGCTAAAAACAAAAAACTAAAAAAATTGTATTCAATTTAAATGGCCCTTTTACTACGACGAAGATCGACCAGTCTGCGTTATTTTAAGAGCTACTTCATGTTGTAAGTAAATTATCGCCGAAAGAGAGTGGCAACACGCTAAATACGTAGATAGAAGAAGCGGCCACAATTAAAATCAGGAGAAAAAAATTAACTGCTAAGAATGGGTGTCAAAATTTGTGTCAAGTGATTTAAAGAATCTGTCTTTCTGGTAGCAAATGAAAAAAATTAAATGACAGTATTCAAACGGTGGAATAGACAAAAATATTTGAAAGAATTGGAGTTGGGAAGAAGCAAAGTGAAATAAATAAGAAAAAATAACTAAATGAAATAAATAAATAAATAATATTGGAAAAAAGTTGAGCAATCAGTTGAACATTGACATGAATGTGGTAAAAATGAATTCTTCAAAAAATAATAGAGAGAATTTGAAACATGGTCTGTGGCCGTTGCAACAACAAAAAAGGTCCAGACCTTCATAAATCGTTGCCTTAGAGTCATCTTACGTTTGCGGTGGCCTGATAACTGGGTGTCAAATGATGAGCTCTTCACCCGTGGTAGGCAACGACTAGTTGAAATTGAGATTCGTGAGCGTAAATGGTAAACGTATTCTATGGTTGACCTTTTAACTTGAACCAGGTAGGACAGATGGGCAACGTATGCAGACTCAGGAACCGCAAACACCTATAGGGTATATCAATTTTTTTTAAATTTTCCGGTGAATATTCTAGGTTTGTCCATGAAAAAATTAGTTTCTAAGTTTTTAAGTATTTAGAGGATGATTTTGAGGGGATTGGAAATATGCGGACTTGTCGTGATGTTGTTGTTGTAGCGGTTGAGTATTCCTGCTGAAATATTCGTAATTAGCGACTAGCGCCGTTTTACTGTCACTGTTTTCGTGTGATTATGTCTTCTTTTTTGTTTGTTTTGTATGTTTGTTTTTAAGTCAGATCCATTTCGTTACATTTATAGTTTTTACTTTTTAAAGTTTTTCTGAATTTTTCATACAAATTTTCACCCTCTTCAAGGGTGTGCTTTGATATATTAAAAAGTAGAATTAAAATTTGGACCTAGTAAATCTCTTCCAAAATAATTTACGAAAATTACAAAAAAAAAATATTACAATCGGTCGAAAGTTGCCTTCTCTAAGATTTTTGAACGAAATTGGTCGAAAACCCCCCATTGTGCGCCGTAGCGGTCGACTCAGAAGATCTTGGACACGAAGTCTGTACGATATAGACGACAGCTGACGATTTGCTGACATGATCGCAAATAAGGCTTGAACCCAGGAATCGATCCCAATGGAATTTATTTGGTTCGACCCAGCCGGAACACTAACAAATAATAATAAATGCGGACTACTACGAAGAGAAGAATGGGAAATAACAAGTAAGGAAGTGCTAGAATCGGTCCGGGTCGAACTTTATATACCTGCGCACATTTTAATAAAATTTAATTTGGGACTGACGGATGGTATTTTAGACTCAAAACATGAAAAATGGACTTCGTTTTTATTCGATCTCAAGCACATTTAACTCGGTTCAAACTGAGGTGCGAAGCAATAACTGCACACAGTTTAAGCGAGTTTTATTAATTGGTTAGCGAGAAATTAATTGGTTACCCGAAATTAGGTGTGGCATTACCTATTTTTGGAAATTTTACTTGCGTCGCATTTCTTTTCTTGGGCTCACTCATTCAACAAAATGTGAGTAAATTTGCTTTTATTTACACGATATGACGTTTTTCTATTTTGAAAACTAGCGTTACATGACAGATGGGTGTGGTTATTGACCGATTTCGGCCCTTTTCAGTACCAAAATACTGTGGGCAAAGAGTACGAGTGATGAGTGTGTGGATCAAGTTTCGTAGACAGACAGATGAACAGAACTGAACATCTTGGTGAATATGTATGTGTCTATATCTATAGCGCTCGCCCCTCGGCAGGCAATGGCAAACCTCCGACTGGATTTTCCCCATAGAAAAGCTCCTCATAAACATCATCTCCCGTTCGAAGTTGGCTCAAAACTGTTGGATTTGTGGAACAACACCAAGACACATGCCACCAATACAAGGAGGTGCTCGGCCAAACACCCAAAACGGGAACGAAATTGTGATCCCCTGGGACATAAAAGCACGTGGATATAACTATTTAAATAATACTCTTACACACTTTTAGAATTTATATCAGATTTTTGAAAAAAATTAAGAAGCTAAGAAACAAGCAGCTGAGGTTGCCTGAAAATCAAAAAAAAATATTTAAGAAAAATTATATTTTCTCTGGCAGCTTAGCTAAGAGTTTACTTCCGCAAATACGCGCCCACTTCATTTGGACACACATTTGGCAGCTATGTAAGCGTAAAATATCAATTTACTAAGCGCTGTAAGGCGTACAATTTCACACACTACTGTATTACGTCGCCGGTGTCTGAGCTGTGTGGCAGCTTCGCGGTTAATTTTAATCGTTGCCTTTGGCTATTTGCAAAACCTCAATCCGAAAATATTTCGGCTACCCGGTTACGAGTGCTTGCGTTTTTTTTTTACTTGTGGCTTTTCATATTTTTTGCTGCTATTTTGCGCTTTCTTTACTTTGCTAATTTACTATTTACTTTCTTTGCTGCCACTAATCATTTCACTGCTTAATTACTTAATTTTCATAGCGCCGAAAAAGCGTAACGTGATTTGTTTTGGAATTTGTTTTTAAAATGCGGGCAATAGATACAGTATTAGGTCATTGAGTTGTGATTGAGGCTAAGTGTTGATGAAAATTCTATGTTATATTCGACGGCAGAGTACTCACCTGGATGGTGGTATTCATTTCTTGATTATGGTACCATTAAACGGCAAACAGAGAGGAATATAATGGGGGTTGAGGGAGTTATTTGAACGGTGGCGACTAGGAATTACGGATGCGATAGGTGAGCGAATATATACATATACAAGGTGGCGCAAAATTAATCATCTAATTCTGTTTGTAAATCACTTTTTTATAAATAAATAAAAAAAAGTTGGTTTGAGTGATGGAAATCTTTACCTTTACGATGACATTTGCAAAAATTATTAAGTGCGCAACTAAGTTCTCACTGTGTTTTTGATGAAAATACAACTTTAGTCTAAAAAAATGGTTACAAGTGAATCACTGAAAGTATTGCTCATCGCTGACTACTACTTTTTCCCATCTTTTTGGTAGATCTCGTATACCGTCGCAGTAAAACTGTTTATATTTTGAGGCTATCCACGGATCAAGCCATTTTTGATGCCTTCATATGAATGGAACTGCTGGTCAGCTGGACCATGTGCCATCGATCGGAACAGGTGATAATCGTCACGATGGGATGAAGAAAACCCTTCCTTTTTTGCCGCTGGATCAGTTGTTCAAAGGCCAAAAAACGATGTTCAACATCTCTTGGTTTTAACTCATAAGGAACCCCAGTGCCCTGTTTTTCAATCATTCCCAAAGTATGCAATCGCTTGGAAATGGATTGGCGGGTAACTCCTAATACTGAAGCAAGCTCTTCTTGCGTTTGACACGGATCCTCATTGAGCAATGACTCCAATTTATCGTCTTCGAAGGTTTTTGGCCTTCCTTCACGCGGACGGTCGTCAACATTAAAACCAGCGTCTTTGAATCGACGGAACTAATCTCGGCCCGTTGTTTCACCTAAAGCAGCATCTCCATAAACTCTCTGTACCTCTCGATGCGCTTCAGCCACCGTTTTTTTCGAAAGAAAGAGGAAAACCAACACATCTCGCAAATGACGATTATTCGGCACAAAATCAGACATTTTGACAAAACCAAATGTATTTGATACCAGAACAAAATCACTTCTGTGTCGAGGCAGTTTGTTTACCGTATGTCTAAGCTTGGTTTCTTTCTAGTTTATGTTAGAATCGATTAGCACACACTGCTGGCGGCATCTATTGACAAACAGCGAGAACTCGAGAACTTAGTTGCGCACCTAATATAATATAAATCTTCCGATAGGATGATTGATTTTGCGCCACTTTGTGTGCATCCCATACGTTTGCTATTAACTACCAACTGGTGTTGCTTCCAATAAAATGAAATTTTAAGTGAGTAAAATTGAAAACTTTACGTGCGCATAACTCAAAGCTTCAATCTATGCTCCAAACGCATTTTTAATTAATTAAACTAACTAAGTTTTTAAAATGGTTTTTCATTTTTTTTTTAAGTATTAATTTTATTATTGTTTTTTTTGGTTCAATTTTATCCACATAAAATTAGTAGTTCCTAGTTCCCACAGCTTTGCCTGCAACTTTTATTAAAATATACTTATGTATTTTTTTCTTTCGAAAAAATGTAGTAGCCCTGAACGCTTTCAACTCAACTAAATACCCAATTTTCAACGCTCAATCAGAAATTATTTATGAAATAATTTGACTGCCTCTTCTGGTGGCTATGAAAATAAAGTTTCTGAACGTCATTGTTGTTGCTGTGCTGCAAATGGTGCGCCAACAACGCTAATAAATCATGCTTACCATCCACATACATACCCATACACATATACATACATACTTGCTTACTTGCTTACATAGCGTGCCCCAAACTGGAGTACACATACTTGTAGACTCTCTGCTAGCGTATATGAAAAATGTACGGTGTGTAGCAATAAGAACAGCAACAACTTTGCTGTGAAGTCAACCACTGACGCTCAACGAGCAATCAAACAATCAACGAGTAATCAGTTCAACTCCGCCTAGTTGGAGGTTTTTGGTGTCTTCATTGTTGTAATGAGGCTTCACACTTTGGATGGATGCATTCATTTTTTTTATTTTTCATTTTAGTTTTTTTACCCCCTTCAACAAAAGAATGTGGCAACATGTGCAGGCATATGCAGCACTTTAATGAGCAGCATATTTGTTGTTACTTGCTTTACACGTCCAAAAGGCAGAAGAAAAAATTGCGAAAATTTAATTAAAAAACATAAGTAATGTACCTATATTTTTTGAATGCTTTTTAAATTACAAAATTAATTAATATCCAATTTTTGAATAAAAATATTAATATTTTTTGGTGAACTATGAAAGTTTGAAAAGCAAAGCTGTGCTCGGAAAACTGTATACAATCTTTCTAAAAGCATAAGAAAACAAGGCAAATTGAAGTGGTGAATCCCTTGGATATAATTTGGGCTCTACTTTTAGGGTTTTTTTTCTTCTGTTATTCCACTGGTTGTAGTGATACTCCAGCTAGAACAAATTTCTTAATTTTCTTTCTATGTATTTCTATATCTTTGAGCAGATCAGCTCTGTCTTTTGCGTGCCATATACGTAAATCAGCTGTACCCTATATTTCATACTCAGCTACACCCTATATTCTAAAAAGGCCGAAAGTTTTATAAGTAAAGACATGGCGCCTTTGAAAAATTGTTGAATTCGAAATGTCAAGTGCCACAAAATTAAACATCCAATTTGGTTTTTCAATAACTCTTTTACTAAATAAGTAGAAAAAAGATTTCGAGTGATGGAAATCTTTATTCTTTGACCCTTAGGTACTCCATTGCTTGTCTGTTTGTACATTGCGGCTGTCTAGCTCACAAGTGTTAAATAGGATTGACGACAGAGTGATTAATTTTGCGCCACGTCGCACTAGTTTAGCATGGTCATACAGTGAAATCGCTGTGCAATTCATCGTTCAAATCAATAAAATTCTTCAGGCAAAACGCATCTTCAAAATCTTGAATGCCAACGGCCAAAACTCACACAGCTTGCCGAGATATTCTAGACTTTATTTGGAATAGCTGTCGATGTTCATATCTCTAAATAGTTAAAGAAATTCACTTTAGCGTAAAAGGGATAGTTAAGAGATGGGAGCGATTCGGTATCAAGTAATGCAAGTATTTTTCACATTGCTGCGATTTTGCTGAAAATTGGCTCATTTGTGGGCTTAAGTATAATAAGAAGGTAACTGAATGAATTTTGAAAAAAAAAAAATTTAATACTTTTCACATTTATTTCATATTGAAAATGTTGATACAGAAATAAATTCGGTTCTCCTTAGCATTTTTATAAATTTGTCTTTTTTAGTTTTTTAGGGTAAAATATTATCACAATGGACCTGTAAAGTCTTAGTGAGTTGGTCGTACAGACCGACTACCACCATAACCTATGGTAAAATATACTTAAAAAATAGAGATTTATTCAATGTCGAAAATTTTGGTATAGAAATGTCTTTAATTCTCTTTAGCATTTTTTTGAACTATCTTTGGTTGTTTTTTTTTTTGTACATTTTTACAAATATAAAGTTTAAGGTCAAATATCTTCGTTTCCCTTTCCTTATTTTCCGTTAAAATCATTCGTTTTCGAAAAAAATTTAATTTTTTGATCAAACATTTTCTGAAACAATTTTATTTTTCAGCTTACAATTTTGGGAAAAAATTTTGATTTTTTTGTTTAAATTTTTTTGGTTTGGTTTTGGAAAACAATTTTGTTTTGCTTAACATTTTTGGAAAAATGTCTTTTTTTCTCACTGATAAAAAGTTTTTTTATTGAGGTAAATAATTTTTATTTATACTTTCATATTTTTTTATCGGATATGATTTATTTAATTTTCATTTAAATGAGTCAACTTATTACAGCAAAAATGGGCACCGGATGCCTCTCGAAAAGTGCCTCTCCACTGTTTAATAGGAATTATTGTTTAGGAATAATTTCCTGAAATGCAGATAGGAACTGGTTACTTCATAAAGGTGATTAAGTGGAGTACTGAATAACGGTAAATTGCAATTATCTCGAGAATATGTTTATACAAAAATTCACTCGGTGTTTTGGCCAAAAATAAAATGTTGTTACAGTTTTTAGGCTAAAATATACTTTTCAAACAAAATTTTAACTAAACAAATTGTTTATTAAAAAAAAAATTTTTAATTAAAAAAAAAATAAAAAAAAAAATTATTTAAATTTTTGTTTTGAAATTGTGTTACAAAATATTAAAAAATTGTTTTTTATTTATTTTATTATATAAAATAATTTGTTTTTGTTAAAAATTGTTGTAAAAGTTAAAAAAAAAAATGTATTATATATAATTGCCGCATACATCCTCTATTGAGTATTTAGTGGAGCTACTCTTTCTATTTGTTGTATGCGTCTTGATATTTTTTCACAACTTTAGGAATTTTCAACCGACTCCGAACGGCAGATGGATTTTGTTTTGTATGAGTAGCTTTTTCATGGCAGAAATATGCTCGTCGGTTTGCCAGTGCCTGCCAAGGATCGAGCGTTATTAAAATGAAATTTTTCTAGCACTTAGTGTTTCATGCTCGGAATTTCGAATGCATGCACTTCCGAATGGTAGTCATGCAACAGACCTTACGGCTACTACGACCACGCAGCTTATAGACTATTGAATCACAATAAGAAGGCATAGCTTAAACTGGTGAGTTGTGGTTCGGCAACACAATTCCATGAGGTGGCAGGCTTTTCCGTAGTTGGTTAGTGGTTGGGTGATTGGGTGACTTTTCCCTTAGCGTGCTTTTAGAAACAGTGATGTCTATGCATTATCGCATTAACGCAATCCTGTGGTCAGCTCCCTTATAGATGGCTTTAGGAGTAGTGACTTGTCCTCAAAATAGATATGTGACTATGTGTGCAAGAGATTTCACATTAGATATTGCTTGTGCCAGTACTTTCTACTGCATGGAGTATTGTTCGAAAGGTATTTGTGGTATCATTTAATTAATTATTTGCGCTTTAACAGCTTTCGCGAAAAAGGTATTTATTAACATTTTTTCCATTTATTCGCATTCATAGCACAATATCATCATACGAGTACGAGTATTTAATTCTAAATAATCAAATGCCAATGATAACGTCACATATTCATTAACGAATACACGTGTTGTTGCTTGTTGTTGTTGCGGTTACGTGCTCACCAGCAATCTAAACAATTATTTTAATAAATTTATTTGTTTTGCACATTTCACTTTGTTCATAAAATAATTTGAATAAACTGCGCCATTTGTGACGCCAATGTGTCTAGGGTGGCAAGCGAGTGCTGATGTATGATAATTGTGGCTGATAGAAGAGCGTTGCCGTAGGAATTTCAAGTTTGAACTGTGGAAATCATGCAGGTGAACGCTACTGGGAAATGTTAATTGTCGCACGAAATTAACTTTTAGATAAAAAAGCGTTTTAAGTATCTCACCTTAGTTGAATAGAATGAGTGAAACCTTTGGTGTTTAAGAGGAGTCACATAAGAATTTCTAATTTAAAAAATGCTGCACTCATAAAAAAATTCATTTGGAGTAAAATTTTTTTAAGCAAAAAAGAAAAAAAAACAGTAATTCCTTAGCACTGCTGGCATTGCATTTTTGGGATCTTAAACTATCAGAAACCCTTAGAAACCGAAAATCGATTTTTTGTTGGTTAACGCGCACTATCGCACCCGTGCGTCAATTGGATAACAACATCGCTTCATTCGGTGTGAGAAATGTGAAGCAACGTGAATATTTTTTTATTTTATACTTTTTTTTTCAATCTGTTTGGATTTGTTTTCTAAAAAACACGCATTTCCACCATCCTCTCCGCTAATTTTATTAAATTTGATTTTTTGGCCGAACCAACTTTTCTCATATCTGGTTAGATGAAGTTCAAAAACGGCACAATACGTAAAGGAAATGTGAAGTGGGAGGGCAGAAAAGGCTTCCCCTCAAATACTTTATTAATGAGCTCTACTCATACATATATACAAAGCTGGACAACAATAATTTTCTAAAAAGCATTTGACAAATGCATCTTTAGAAGTTAGAGTTTTATTGCCAGAAACAATTCCTTCGCTTCCGATGAGAGTGCGAGAAAGTGGCGCGTGAATTATAGCCACTCCCATTCCAACTGATAATCTTCACCCACTGTTCGCTTAGGACTGGTACTTTATATTTTTCGCTAACTAGCTTCTGTAAACCGAATCAAGACGGTAGAATTCTTCGGTCCACTAGGAAGGAAGAATTCATTCACACTGCCTGCCAGCTTAGAGGCAAAGTCGGTAGATCAGAATTCAGTCTCGCATATAGGAAACTATCACTTACTTATCTTAAATTTTCTATGTTATTCTCTTACTTTATTGTCGCAGTAATCGCCTAAGCGTTTTAGGTGGAGTTCAACAAAGCGCGCCTGTCAATAAACATTCTGGATGGCCTAAAATACGTTCCCACGACAGTCGTTTTTACGTAATCGAACGACCCGGATTTATTTCCGGCCAAGGACTGTCATTTCAGCAGCATTCCCCGTATATATAAGGAGGAAGTTTATGCTGCCACAACTACAACAACAAAAACGACCTTAAGTACTGAAAGTTACCCTACTAAAAAAGTACTAAAGGCTACTTTCGGTTTCTACAAAAATTCCACTGGGTAGTACTCAAATATTATTTTGTCTTATCCAAATTTTGGATAGCCAGCCATTGTGTGGCCCCTTTGACGTATTTGACGAGTATCCTGAAAAAACCAAATCCCTTTGCAATTGAGTTCTTCGCGACTAAAACGCCATTTGTGACGCCAAACAGCGGCGGAACAAGAGCTCTATGGAGTCCTATGACATTCAATGCAGTTGCAGAGCTAAATAGGAAAAAACAAAAAGGTAGAAATATTTCGTCATCGGAAAGAAGAGCACCGCAGTAAAATGGATTGGAGCGTGACTATTATTCGGTAGTGCCCGGGTGGGGAATTTTTTTCTAAGAGCAGTCGTTCCTCGGCGAGCAATCAGCGGTCGTCGTTTACAAGCAAACTAGGAGGCATAGGGGTTGTTTTGCCTTGAAAAAGGTACTCATAAAAAACCATCTGCCGTTCGAAGACGGCATAAAACGGTAGGTTCCTATAGTTGTGGAAAAACGTCGCCCGCTAGGGTAATCATTTTATGTATTTTGGGGAGTGTGAAAGCTGTAATCTGTGATCGAGATGCTACTTTGGGATAGCCCAAAGCCTTTTTGATTTAGATTGTTTTTTTGTGTTTTTTTCTTGTTCAGTCCTCTCAGGAGCATAGGGCCTAGACAAGACTGAATCTTGCGTTGGATTCGTTAATATATTTTTCTATTTTGATTTCTGATAGGGTAGGTGATTGGCCTGCCGTTACCAGACCTAAGTAGTGGGAATGCCCACCTGTTGTTGCCTTCTTACTGCTTGGAGCGCCATCTGTGTTTCACATTTTTCGGCCAGAAGGATCGCACAGATGGTTGAGGACTTCGCTAAATTTTTGGTGTGTCTGCGCTATTACCGCGGTTGCCCGTTTCCTCTCGCTAGCGCTACTGATGTAATAAGAAACTGTGTGTTTTTCTTTGTTGTTTGCTTGTTTTAGCAACCACCGTGCAAATAATGCGCTGACTATTGACCGGGCGTAAGGATGGAAAGGATACGTTTTTGGAGTTGACGAATGAGATTTTTTGTTTTGGTTTTTTCCGAGGTCGCATTGATGTAGATATCTGAAGTGTATTGGCTTGAGAATGCGCACGTTTTGTTTTAGTTATTTTTTTTTTTTTGCTTTATATAATATTTTGTATTTTCCAATATGGGTTTAAATTCCGTTTAAATTCCTATCTTCGTCTGGCTTAGTTAAAAAAAAACGTTTCCATCGGTTTTTTTATTAAAAACATTAATTTAGGAATTTCATATTTATTGTAAGCGGTCAGCCAGACAATTCCTTACTAACAATTTTATTGTTTTTTCTTGTTTACTGTATCTATTATTTCCATCACAAAAAGGTCACGTTCAGCGCAGTTGCTTGTAAAATAATTCTTAATTAGATTCTTCATATGCGATACAATTCTGCAGTGAGAAAACACCAGCAACAAGCAAAAACAGTAACAAGAAAAAACAGCAGCAAATCAACAATAGCGCACAAGTCATAAAATATAATTGCATTTAAACAATTATTTTTTGTTTTATTTTCTTAAATACACAATTTTTTGCTGGCACTTTTTTTGCATGCTTCAATTTATAATCAGCTCATTATTTTCTGTTGAGCGAGCGCCTGCATATGAAAATTGAATTTTGAAGTTTATTAGCAAAGTAGGTTGGGCTTGCTTCAGTTCTGCTTTTTTGTGTGAATACCGACAAAAGATTTTGTTTTAGTTTTTTTTTGTATTTAAAACAAATTTTTTGTTAAGTCTATTTTTGCGCTCTGCTCTCATTGACAGTGAATCGATGGCCAATTTATGATTTTTCGAACAACTTTATTACTTTGCTATTGAATTTTGATTTTAGCGCAGTTTTCTTTGAGTTTCAATTGATTTAAAACTGTACTTTGTTGCGATTGAGTACAGATTTTTTTGTATGCAATTTTACGCATATGCTTGTTTGTATGTTTTTTTTTTATTTTTTTTTTAATTTCTGAGTTATCTTTGCTTGCCTATTATCTCCTGCTAAGGTTCTTTGATGTCGCATCTGACTTGGCCTTAGGCCGCCTCTCCATCGATTTGTGGGCGCCGCTGCTTGTTGGTATTCAGTTTTGGTTTTTTTTTTGGAGCGTTAAATTTTGCATTCATTTCAATTTGATTCTAAGGTCAACTAATGTATTTGACCGAAAAATTCAGATTTAAGCGCGCATTGTGTGCAGCAGTTAATTGAAAAATCTATGGATTTATTTTCCTTTTTAAGTAATTGACTTTGGCTTTGCAGCTTATTTAGTGCGATTTTTTCGATTTACAATAATTTCTTGTATATTTATTGCTTAATTGGAAAAATATATTTATGGTTCTATTGTTTTGTAAACATTCGGGTTGGTAATTGAAAATATATTGCCTCAAAAATATTTGTTTCGTAAAAAAATGATAGAAATCGTAGTCTATTGTAAGGTGCTGAGCAAGGACGAAGGCTTTGACTACCCTCACAAGGGCGGTAGAAGCACAAAGCTAGCGCCTAAGGCATGAAATAGTTTAAGTAAGAACTTTTCAGACTTATATTGAAGAGATACGAGAAGCGATATTAGAAATATTAGAATTGGCTCTTACAAAATTAAGAAGCTTTTAGTTGTATTTAAGCGATTTCTGTGTAATATAAATTTTTTTTTTATGTGAGCCACTTTAATTTAATAATACGCTAGGAGTTATTTCCGTCATATTTTTTTATGCTGAGCATGTCTACGGAGTCCAAAAGCGCGCATCATCTCAGGATTTCAAGAAAAAATATGGAATAAAAACCATTGGGGGTTAAATAACTTTTCTCACAAAACCTGACGTGTTAGAGCCTTTCAGCTGCACTCAAATTAAAGCCTAAGCCTTACACTACAATAAAAAGAGTTCCAAAATAAAAAAAACTAATAGTTTTATTTAAAAACTTTGCTGAAAACTATGAAGTGATGGGCTTGTTTGGACTCCATAATCGTATTCAGCGCATAAAAATAGATCGGAAACCATTCTCATATAAAAAAAGACTTGACGATGTAGACTTGTGTTATTAATCAGCAGAAAGAAGATTACATAACACTGGCCCAATAGTCACCTCATCGTTGTGAATGCCCATTGCTTTGCGGTCGATCACGACTTTTATGCCAACGAAGTATTGAAACGCGCGACCGGTGTAATCAATACATAGACTTAGACTTCAAAGCCCAGAAAGCCACTGGAACCATCACAACTAGCATCATCGTTCATAGAAAACCACTGAAGCGGAAACTCAGAAAAATAATCGCCCTCTAAAGGTGTTAATTTGAAGCAGAAGGACTCTTTGTAATTGGCAGATGATTGGCCGAGCTCCTCCTCCTATTTGTGGTGTGCGTCTTGATGTTGTTTCACAAATGAGGCTTCAATGGAAAGGTGCAGTGGAAGATTTATGAAATTTATGAGTCAAATTGAGTCCGCGATCCATAGCTTCACAGAATGCTTAAAATCAAGCGACCACAGTTGTGGCAAAATTTCACCAAACCTCTGATTTTTTCATACCTCTAAGGGGAAAAACATGGTGATCATATCGATACTGATGACTGACTGCAGGTCTTTCTGAGTTTGGGAATCGGGCTGGCCAGAATGAACTGGCAGCTTTATCTTCTATAGCAAATCGCATTATGCAGAAAACTTATCATCAAGATCTAGTACACAATCAACAAATCAACTGTGACTTTCTCGATAGTTTTTAAGTTGTAGCAGAGCTTCCAAACCTCCACAGAAACATGAAAGATTAATATGTAAATGGATTGGTATTTTCATTTACAGATCTGTGCTTATCGATAGGTATACACGACCTTAGAAAAGCTTAAATCAAAGGCTATAGAACTATGAAATCGGGTATTAGACCTTAACTTTGGATTCAAGTTTGTAGTTTGTAATGATGCCAGCCTCTCAAATAAAATTAAAATTAATTAAGTTAAGCTCCTCATATTCTGAGACGTCTAAGGTTGTCAAGTGTCTTAAACAAGAGTACATGCGCGCTTCAGGTTTTCGCCTCTATATTTGGTACTGAATATTGGCAGAGAAGTTTTAGCATAGGCTTTCTCATCTCCTCTTTCTTGTATCAATTCCTACGCAGGTCAAGTTCTACGCAGATCCCAATTTGGCTGCATGAAAGGCAGTCAATCGATTGCCCGACTCATCAAGCTCAAATAGGTCTCAGAAGGTTTTAAAATATAAATAAATCGCACTTAAAAAATTCCGCACCACAAATTTGGTATATTTACTTAATACACCCCTCTCAAATTAGCTACCCACTTCCCGTCTCTACCATCGCCTCTCGTAGTTCCCTGCCTAGCAAATCAACTGGCCTTTGTTTGCTACTGACTTTATGTTTTTCATATGAAATAAATTGGAAAAGTTAACATTTTTCTTGAATTCTCTAAGCAGTGTCCGTGAAGTGAAAAATATAAGATTTCAAGTTTCCAGTAAAAATTGACAAATGCAATTTTTTTGCAAACTTAAACATTTATTGCGCTGAAGGTGAACTTGCATGTCGCTATGCATACACATGGCGCACGTACATATACACGTACATTCGTGCAAACATATCAGGAGGCGAGTTCACATTTCAATATTTCAATACATAAATATAGGGTGTTCGAATGAAGAAATTAAATATGACGTGAGAGTACCATATTAATGAAATACAGAAACGTGAAGAACTTTGAGGAAAATCAAAAATAATTTTGCATATCTCAAGAGGAACTGCGGAAATATGTGCTTTTTTAGTTTCTATAGACTTGCATGTACTTTCTATGCAGATTTGGTCTGAGGAAACCCCGATTCAAATTTTCCCAGTACAAATTGTCCAGAACATTTTAACCCTCTAACCCCTTTAAAAATGCATAATTTTTCAAACTTCTCCAAAAACGTGTCAAAACTAAACTGAACTAATGTCTGAACTAATTATTTCAAGCAGATAACTGACAGGTGTCTGAAATGAAAGAGACAAAAAGGTGCTTGTTCAGTATGAATGTCGTTATCGTATGAACTAAGATCATTCGGGAAAAAAAATTTTAGTATTTTTTGCGGACCTTTAAATTCAAAAAAAGGGTCGAAAAGCGCTCCTTCATCTTTGTCAAAAATTTTTTTTTTTAAGATCGTAGTTCACACGATAATGATATTCATACTGAACAAGCACCTTTTTGTCTCTTTGATTTCAGGCGCCTGTTAGTCCCGGAATCCGCCAACCACAATTCTTTTTTGAAAGACCATTTTTTGAGGACTCGCAACTTCTTGAACGAATATCATATGACCAAAAGAAAATTTTTATTTTTTAGTAATAAATCAAAAAAATGAACACTGAAAACAACGATAAAAAATCTTCTTTCATTTTTGTTTTACACGCTTTTAAAAAAACACCCAAAAAACACCATTTCAAATAAGGCCGGTGTTTAACTTTTGCGAAGAGTGCTCGAGTGAATGATTTAAAAACTATTTGGTTTTAAAAGAAAATTGATCCCAAAAATGTAAAAAGCTTTTTGGGGCTTTATTTTATATCACCTTGGAGTAATTACACCCCCAAAATGGCTGCTGCACTTTGTAATACGCAAACGATTTGACAGACACTGCAAAACAAACTTGGCCGCCGCAGCTTATCAATAACGGCACGTCTCTATTCGAAAACCCTTTATACGTATTTTATTTTTGGTTTTTTCATTATTTAGTCATCAAACCCCTTTGTTTGCTATGCGGGCGGTTTCAACTTACCGTTAGAATGCCGATAAATAAGAAGACACACCTTTGCAGCAATAAGAATAACAACAATAGCGTACAGAAATGAGATGAAGTGTTAAAGCGGCATAAGTAAATTTCAGAATCAATTGAAAGAAAAAAAAAACAAAAAAAAATAAAATAACAACTGATTTGTGTATCCGTAACTAAGTAACTGGCATAAGGTTATGCATAGTTTTAATTTATTTATATACATGCACAATCCAGAAGTATGTGCACATTATGCGTTCGCTGCCTGACATGCAGCTGACATGTCGAAAGGGGGCAAAGCTACCTACCAAGCAATCAGCTAATCACCCCTTTTGCCTTCCTCACGCTTTCCACTCCCTTGACGCAGCAGCTCATTATGCGCTTACGCTGGCAAAACGCTCGCAATGCCTGCCTGCCTTCCTGCCGGCCAAACTTGGGCCTCCCTGGCTGGGCAGGTCGGCGCAGTTAAATTGCGCAGGCGTGGCCGCAATCGCTTGGCAAATTGCAACTTTGTATACTAACATACATATCTCTTTTTTCGACATGGTATTTATTTGCCGTTAATTTGTTGTTTATTGTTGGTTTCAGGTTCACCTTTGCGATACTCATACTCGCATAAAGCTAAGTTTGTGTACTGTTTTTTGTTTTGTTTTGTTGAGTGAGATTTTTTAACTTTAAACCAGATAACAAGTGCACCACTGGGCGAGCTAGTTAATATTTATTGTTCATTTGAAAGGTGATGTTATTGGCTGCTTATTGTTGTTGTTGTGTGTTTTTTTGCTTTTGTTGTTGCTGCTCTTGCGGATCTGTTTACTTTTAATTAGCGTAACGAATTACCTTTGTTGGCGGCAACTAGCAGCCAATAAGTCAAGCAGGCAGTCAAAGGCAGCGAATAACCAACCAACCAACCAACCCAACGACTAACTAAGTAATTAAGAATTTTTGACATAAGAAATGTCAAAAGTCTCGCGCGCATATTCGCTCACACAGATACATACTAATATTGTATGAATTCCTCAGTTAATTATATTTTTGTATTTGGAGATTAACGACGGTAATGAATGGTTTTTAATGAATCACTGGGAAAATATTAAAAACAATATGAAAAAAATCACCAAAATCGCTTAAGCGTTTATCGCGCCAATACAGAGGAAGAAGAAATAATTTAAAAAATGCCTAGCTTTTTTATATGTTTCCGTAACAAAAAAGACCAATATATAAAACTTTTTTGTATTATTTTTATATTATTTTTTTTATTCTTGTTTTTTTATTATTTATATATTTTTTTATTATTTCTTTATTTTTATAAAAAACCAAAATATGAAATTTTTTTGTATTATTTGTATATTATTTTTTTATTTTTATTAGCTATTGTCACCGTGGAAGAATTTTTTTTTTTTGCATTTTAATGTTTTATTAATTCATGCAGTAAAGGGTTAAGAAAAATTAAAAAAAAAAGACTAAACGTTTTTAAAATAGCATAAAATGCATGCACCAATCCCTCATGAGCTTATACAAGGTGGCGCAAAATTAGTCACCCTATTGGATGCATTAAAATTTATGCAAGTGTCGCCATACGTCAATCACTTGTGAACGAGACAGCTGCAGTGTGCGCACAGACAAGTAAAGAAGCGCCTAAATGTCAAAATAAACATTTTCACCACTCAACCACATTTTTATTCGGTGCAAATGTAAAAAAAAAAAAAATTGGATGATTAATTTTGCGCCCCCTTGTATAATAAGCAATAATATTCGAAGTGTGTAAAATATTCTGACAACTCGAAAATATTGAGTGAAAACATTTTTTTTTAATATTTACGAAAACACAACGGCTCACGCATCATCGACGGCGGTTGTCCAAATTAAAAGTGAAGACTTCAGAGTTTTTAAGGGGTTAGGGGTAGTCAGAATTTTCAAAAAATTTAATTTATTTTGCAAATTTTCATGTCATCGTTATAGCGCAACAAATTTTAAGAAGAAACAACTTATTGATAAAAAGTACAAAGTGTAGAGTGCAAAGTGCTTTCTTGGGGAATACCTAAAGTAGCATCAAAGTGTTTCGAGAAAAGTCTAACGATTGTCATCACACAGTCCGTTATTACTCGCTGACAAATATGACTCAAAGCATTGCAGAAACGGGGCCTGATACCACAAGCAAACTAAATTCTCTATTAGATTATATTTCGAACATTTGGTGGAGTTCCTAGAGTCATTAGAAGAAGTATAAATGCAATCAACTTGCCGTTCTTTCGGTAACGAAACCATACAAAATTCATTATAAACGGCGAAATTCGTAGGTGAAGAGCGGCCAGTGGCAAAACCATGTTAGTTAAAGTTAATTAATGACTTAACCGCAAAATAAAATTTCTCCTTTACTTTGCCTTCAAAAAGTTTCGAGATGTTCGAGAGTCTGGAAATCGGCCGATAGTTGCGAAAATCAGTTAAAAAAAAGGTGTTAAGCTGCATTTATTCAGAAAAGTGCCCGAAAATTAAAGTTTATTACAGATAATCTCACAAAGATTTACAAACACCGCACAGTTCTTAAGCAAGAAAGCTGATAACCTGTCAACATCTGTATGCAATGAAGGTTTGAGGAAAAGCATCCCCCATGTGATGTCTTTAGACGAAATGTGCAACTGGCTAAAAATTAGAAATGAAAATATCTCAGAAGGAAAATCGGAGCGCTCTTCATCGTCAGCAAATGTAATTTGACATAAAAAAAATTGGAAAAAATACATATTTCAGAGTTACAATTGATTGTTCTGAAACATATTTTAAGGTTTATGGAGTACATTTTATAGTTTTTGAAGCATATTCTACTGTTTCTGAATAACATTTTACGGTTTCTGAAGCACAATTGGTTATTCTGAAGTACATTTTACAGTTTCTGAATAGTTTTTTACGGTTTCTTAAGTAAAATTGTCTGTTCTGCAGTACATTTTACAGTTTCTGAATAATTTTTTACGGTTTCTGAAGTAAAATTGGCTGTTCTGCAGTAAATTTTACAGTTTCAGAGCGCTTTTCATGGTCAGAAAATGTAACATAAAATTGACATAACAAATTCGGCAAATAATTTAGCTGTTTAAGCAGGTGTACTGGCAAATTTTGTATTCAACACCGCCGAAGTACGCATAATCGAACATGACTTCTTAGATGTCATAAATTTCCAAACAGGTATAATGCGATATAAATTCAATGTTCCGCTCAATGCCCAGTAAAGCAGAGCTTAATTTTGTATTTCAACAACTTTTTCAGAAAGTTTGCTTACATTGCTTGTCCATTTGTATACTGCAGCTGTCGAGCTCACAAATTATACAAAAATTATAAATCTTCCGATAGGATGATTAATTTTGCGCCATCTCGTACATATTCAAATTACTTTGTTTCAAACTGGGACGTAAGTAAGGAAAGTTATGAAACTGAAGGGGAGTTCATCAACTACTTTTGATGCCTTAGCATGAAAATATTAGCACTCCGCTTAACTGAAATAGGACATAAATCTCAACTGCGTTCAATAAATCTAACTCTCGAAACCATATGCCACACATATTCGTATTACCTCAACGCTCGCCATTTTAATCGGCTTATTACCACATAACCGCTTATTTAATGGCGATTCCTTTCACCCGCGCAATTAACTTCACATATTTCCATTCGTTTTTCTTTTCATTCAATACTCCACCCACAAGACGTTATTAATCATTTCAACAATCCAAACTTACTGTGGAAATCTCTGAAAGTAGCTTAACTTAGTTAATAGTTAGCGCATGCCAAATGCGAAAATCAAAAAAAAAAAATTACCAACCGCCACCCGACCCGCACCATTAGAGTGCGCCTCATAAAGCACATAGAAACAAAGAAGTTGGTTTTGAAGCACAAAAAAAAACAACAAACACTGCATGTAATTACACTTTTTATGCTGAAATTATGCAAACGTGTATCTCATTTTGAGATAAACGGAAAATGTAGAAAACAAGAAAACTGCCAGCGAAGAAAATAATCGAAAAACATTAAATGCCTAGGAAAGCAAAAATGAAAAATTTAATAAAAAATGTCTTCATCGCCATCAGTCGCCACGCTCAGCTGAGGCTCGAGCGTGTATGTATGTATGTATGTGAATAGTGAAAATGTTGGATGTACCTATACAAATGCACATGCATTTTTGAGCAACAAATTTTCAGCTGCGATATCAATGCAATGCAAATGACAATATTAACTTGTAGTCGCCACAATGACAGCAGAAAATGATAACATAAAAAATAATAAACAATCATGGATTTATTTTTTTTTCGTTTTTTTTTTGTTTTTGGCAAATATCCTATTTGAGACCGAGATCTCTTTGCTCATTTCTCTACAACCATCTTTTGCTTCGTGGAAATTGCAATTAGTCTCGTGGCGCCATGGCACTCGGAGCGAAAGTGGAGTTGAAAATTGTAACTAAAATTAAATGCTAGTAGTAAAATTTATGCGGAAATTGTTACTGCAATAAAATACATACAAATAATGAATATTAACACAAACAACAAATAAAGTTGAACGTTATTTTTTGGAAGTGATAGAAATTCAAGAAATTAAGTTAAATAAAATTTTTTGGAAGTGATAGAAATTCCTATCCTAGTTACAGTCGGCCATCGTAGACAAGTGGGCTTGTGCGTGACTACCATTCGGCATTCGATAGGTCCGACTTCGAAGCGCAATGTGAATATGAAACAGAAAAATATAAAAAAAGTGTTTTCCAAGGGCGGACACTATTTGGTAGGATGTGACGAGCCTCCGAGTGTATTTCTGTCATGAAAATCTTCTGCCGTTTGGCATAAAACCAAAGGTCATTTGCGGCACAACAGAAAACTGCACACCGCAAAATGAAGCAGATGCTCGGCCAAAAAACTTAATACCGTACATGATTATTATTATTATAATGGTGTGAGTACATTTACATTAGAGCGGGTACAGTTTTTATTTGAGAAAAACTGAACTAGAGCTTAGCTCTAAAGGCAATTTCGAGCCCCACAAATTGTAACAGAATTTATTTTTAATTAACCCGAAAATTTAAATTGGGTACCAACTGACACATCGAATAAAGGTAGTGCATCTGTGTGAAAAGTTGTAGAATGGCTGTACCACAATCGCCACCAACAAATGTCGCTTTTGACTCGCCAAAAAGTCACTCTAAGGACTGGAACCTTTGCTCGACAACGCTAGAACTAAATCTAACTTGCACGCCAATAATTGTCTTAAGATACATTTGCTGATTCTGAAAAAGTTTCAGTTTCTGAAAAACATTCATGGTTCTGAAATATGTTCTATGTATGGTTTCTGAAACATATTTTACAGTTTTTAAAGTGCATTTAACTGATTCTGAGAAACATTTTACGGTTTCTGAAGTACAATTGGCTATTCTGCAGTACATTTAAGGTCTTGGAAGTACGTTTTACAGTTTCTGAAATACATTTTACTGTTTCTGAGGTACAACTGCCTATTCTGAAGTAAATTTTGACAGTTTACAGTTTTTGCAATACATTTTACGGGTTTTAAAGTATAATTGACTATTCTGAAGTAAATCTTATAGATTCTGAAGAAAATTTTATGGATTCTGAAATATTATTGGCTATTATGAACTTCATAATATGAAGTATATTTTGCGGTTTCTGAAGTACATTTGACAGTTTATGAAGCACAATTGATTATTATGAAATGTATTTTCCGGTTTCTGAAAAATATTTTACAGTGTTTGAAGTACATTTTACTCTTTCTGAAGAATATTTTACTGTTTCTGAAATACATTTTACAGTTTTCGAAGACCAATTGACCATTCTGAAGTAAATCTTATGGTTTCTGAAATACATTTTATAGTTTCTGATGTACATTTACGATTTCTGAAGTACATTTTATAGTTTTTGAAGTATAATTGGCTATTATGGAGTACTTTTGCGATTTTTGAATTACATTTCAAAGTTTCTGAAGTACAATTGCCTGTTATGAAATATATTTTAAAGTTTTTAAAGTACATTTTACAGTTTACAAAGCGCAATTTACTACTCTGAAGTACAGTCGACGCTTTCTGAAGCATTCCTGAGAAATATGTTCTTGGTTTTTGATGCCTTTTTTGATGTTTAATAGTCACGTGAAACATTTTTGATTTTCAATTCCTACGAAATGCATGAAAAATGAAATAGCCAACTGTTTGTAGATCAACCAAAAAAATTGGTGGGCGTTCTTTTGAAAGATGATTCTTATTGGGCTTGAGAAGTCTTCGCCATCTATTCTAATTTTCTGTGACTTATTGACTGACTCACGCTGTAAGGGTCCTACGCTTATCGTGCCGTCTCTTAAAGGTCCACAAATCTTTCGCAGAACTATTACATTTTCTGCAGTTGTTAGTCGCGTGCTATTATATATCGCTTCATATACATCTCTAATCATTTATACTAGATTTCCGATTTTGTTATACATATCTTATACTTATACATTTTAAGTAAAAATAGGCAGATGATGAGACGCCGATTATTTAGGCTTTTCTTGCCTGAATTATAAATATTAATAAATGGGTTATCTAAGGACGGCGAAAGAACTTACTATTCCACCATTGACTTAATGGTATATAAATGGGGATTGATGTTGATTAGAAATTTGTTCTGTGCCCTACAAAACTTGCTACAGTTTTTTGTATTCAGCTTGGATTTCCTAAAGAAACCAGAAAATGTCAGTTAGGATAAAATTAATGATGATTTCCCGTCCTGAACTAGCTAGGGTAGGGTCATAAAAACATTGGAAATCACAGGAAAGAAAAAAGCTTAGAAGTATACCCTGTAAAAAATATTTTAAAGCTACCGCAAAACAAAGAAACAAGATTGAGGGAGGATTAAAAGTGTGAAGATTGAGAAAAAATGCTCAGCGCCGATGGAACTTAACAGGAGCTTAAATAATTGCCAAATATATTTTTCCCATTTGAGACTTTTTTTCTACTCTATTTTCGTTTATTGGTTAATTACGTCCGATTACAAGCTAATAAATTTCTTTTATCGGTCTGCCGTTTATTAAAATTGACCAAGGCTTACAAAAAGAGGAAAAATAAGACAAAAAAAAATCAAAACTCGTCTACTTGGCTATTCGCCTTTTATGGTTTATCTGCGCATGCGTGCGCTATTGTATTACGCTTGTTTACATGGTTGTGCCATTTCGAGAGCAATAAATTAATTAAATGCGTGTATGTGTGTAATTAATTCATCAAATTTTCTTTGATACGCACTTGTGTGGGTGTGGCGCAAACGCCTACTCGACGCAGCTGTTTTCTGTTTTTTGTTTTGAATAGACACTTAGCTACAAGAAACCACACGAACACATCTCATTTAGGTTTCGGGTTATGAGCAAACTTTTCAAATATTTAGTGGCAATGAAAATATTTTAAATACCAGTTAAAATATCATAAAATTGACATTTTTGGACTTACAACGTGTGGGAGTTTTTCATGCAAAGAAAACGAGTCAATTAAGCGCGTCTTGTGGGGACTTGTGAGTTTTTTGTTTTAATGAAGAAGTTAATGACTTCGAAATGATAAAGGAATTTTTGAGGAAAGAATTTTTTAATTGCAAAAGTTAGGTTGCTGTTGGGGAAATAAGTGAATTTAAATTATATTTGAAGATTTTTTTAAATATATTATTTAGTGATGGAAAAAAACAATTTTTATAAAGCACTGCCATTAAAAGCAAAAAAAAAAAGCATTATATTGAATACTGAAGTGTAACGCACTCAAGGCGTTTTATGTAATTTTTCAGTTTATTATAAAGTTTTGTAACAATTTTGTAACAAATATGCATTTTTTATGAGACAAAAAAATGTTTGGTATGCAGTTTTGTAGCCTATCAAATTTTAGTAGTTATATAGTGAAGTACAGGTTTGAAGCTGTTGAAAGAATTCCGTTGATTTTTTTAAATTTTTCCTAAATTTTTTTTCCGTAAAACAAAAAAATAACACAACGCGTTTGTTATATGAAGAAAACCAATCGTCAGTGGGAAAAAATTATAAAAAATCAAAATGAATTTTTGGCAAAGTAAAACTTGCATTTATTAGAGATAAGAGCAGCAAATAGGCTATACAAAATTATTATTACCAATTTAAATTTTAATTTTTAGTGCTGGCAGCTGAAGATCTCCGGCAAACACAGAAATAGTAAACCCAAAATTTTGTTTTAAAGCTCTAAATAAAAACTGAAATTTGTATGGGAATTTGATGAGTGTTCATAAATTTTGTACTAGATTTGAAACTTGGATTTATGTGGATTTTGTTAAAGAATATTTTTTTAAAATAAATATAGTACATTTTTATAAAAAAAGTAATTAAAATTAATTTGAATAAAACAACAAACAATATAGTCAAAACTGATTTGCTATAATTTGTTTCGAGCTGTACATCATTCGACAGGGTTGCCACAGGGTTGCGACTCAAAAAAAAAAGAAATTAAGTGAAATATGCACATTGGATGCAGTAAATTTTCTAACCATACTTTTTAAATTCTGTATTTGTTTTCTTAATTTTTACGAACAGGGTTGCCATATGCGCTTTAAAATTACCAAATTCCATGGATACATACATTTTTTTTTAATTTACACATTTAAAACTTTACGTAAAATGTTAAAAAAATCACAATTTATTGATAATAGCCATTTTCGTTAAGGGTTGCCACATGGAACTAACTGAATAAATGTGCTTCCATTATTATTATATTTTTTTTTTGTAGCAATGTAATTGCTTATGAATAAACGAGATACGCATAAATTACAGCACTGGCAAGGATATTTTCTGCTAAGGACAATAAAAAAAGAGCCAAATAATCTTTATTTTTTACCTAAGCGCTCAACACGAACCAGTGTAATTGTTTAAGAGATTAAAAAAAAATTTATTTTTTTTTTTAATTTTAACATTATATAGCCCCTTAAGGCCAATTTCTTAAGTACTTTTGTTTTGTTTTCTTTTTAAAGAACAGGGTTGCCGTATATGTCTATACAAAGAACATGCTCGGTAACCTTTTATGTGAAAGAAAATGCCCAATACCTGGATGAGAAAAAATTCTAAAATCAAGGAAACATTTGAGCTACATGAAGCGAGCATTTTTTATATCCAGGTCTTTTCTACAAATTTTCAATAAAAAGCTAAAAACTTTGATGACAGTTTCAACTTTTTTTTTAAACTATTGGGCTATAAAACTATGTACCCAGAAATTTTCTAAAAATTCTCAATAAAAAGTTTACCTTTTGATGACAATTTTTTTTATTTAAAAATGTGCAACAAAAGTTAAAAAGTCTTGATAATAATTTTTTAGAATGAATTAAATTTTTGGGCTGTACAACTACAACAGGCGGCCGCCGTAGCCGAATGGGTTGGTGCGTGATCACCATTCGGAATTTACAGAGAGGTCGTTGGTTCGAATCTCGGTGAAAGCAAAATTAATAAAAACATTTTTCTAATAGCGGTCGCCCCTCGGCAGGCAATGGCAAACCTCCGAGTGTATTTCTGCCATGAAAAAGCTCTTCATAAAAATATCTACCGTTCGGAGTCGGCTTGAAACTGTAGGTCCCTCCATTTGTGGAACAACATCAAGACGCACACCACAAATAGGAGGAGGAGCTCGGCCAAACACCTAACAGAAGTGTACGCGCCAATTATTTTTATTTTTTTTATTTTTTATGCAACTACATACCCAGAATTTTTAAAAAAAATCTGACTAAAAGTTAAAAATTTTGATGGGAATTTTTGAATAATTTTTTTTTAATCTTTGGGCTATAAAACTACATACCGAGAATTTGTTTTTAAATTTTCAATCCAAATTTCTAAATTTTGATAGCAATTAAAAAAAAAATGTTCTTGTTTAATCTGTGAGCTATAAAACTACATGCCCTGAATTTTTCTAACAATTTTGAAATGGAAATAAGGATTTCCATGGCTCAAAATCATTTACTTATTTATTCAGAAAAAAATTATTTAAAAAAAAGGTGGGACGATTAATTTTGCACCTTTTTTAAATTTTCTTCAGCTGCGTTGAAATAAAAAAAACTGAGATGTTCTGTACTACAACTTTCCTCTACAAAAGTGGCCTGGTAATCAAGTATTTATACGCTCAGGACTACGTGAACGCTTTTTTTTCTCACTACGCTCAGGATTACGTGAACGCTTTTCTGTTCTAAAAATGCTGCTGAACAGTGTTACCTAACGTATGGCAGGCTTTCTGCTTAACATTTCAGTTTTCATTTGAAATATTTTCTTCGCATAACTTTCATTTTCATTTCCTGTCGCATGGACGTTGGGCCTTGGCAATGAGCGAGGCAATTCACAATAATCGAATTGAAAAAATCTGTAAATAATCCCCATTACTTTTCATTTCTTCTATCCTAAAATTGAATAAAATTAAAGGCATACAAATAAACATGAAAATTTATGGAATTTTTCCAAAAACCTACACCCAAACAATAGTTATTTGATTTGATAAAAATCTACACAATTTTCAAGTACTTCAAAAAAAAAAAAACAATAATAATAAACAGAAAAAACGACAAAACTATGATGAAACAACTTACAAATCGGATTACAGTGTATCAATTGCAGTTGCAGTCAAACAAATCCCAACTTACAAACCCAGATGCATGCAACCATGTTTTGGACAATGGACGTAGTTTATGAGCGGAGTGGAAAAGTAAAAATGGAAAAATGTTCAAAGTACTTCATAGAAAAAATGCAACCAATTTCAACCGAAAAATTGCATAATTAACGACTTTGAAATGTTAGGTAGAATCTGTAGGCATTTTTTGGCTCGCAACTTGGCTGGTGGGAAGTTGAGAGCGAAAGAGGGAGATGTAAGGAGCTGTAGAGGCGTATCGTATTTGAGAAGGCAATGGGCCGTCAGTAGAGGCCATAGATACGAGTACAGTAGAAGTCATAAAGCGTGGAAATGGCTAAGATATGGAGGCTACAAACAGAAATGGAGAAATTATATACAAACCAAAAAAAAAAGTTACCAAAAAAAAAAAAAGACAACAAAGCTACGAAATATAAATCGTGATAAAGCGATAATTTCTGAGCGACTGAGCGCATTGTTTGAGTGCATGAATGTCGGAGAATAACGGAGCAGAGTGAGGCACGGGGCAAGCGCATGTTGAGTGAGCGCCTGCATTTCACTTTCATCAACTGCATGCGAAAGCAAAAGCTACACGCAAACATACATAACTAAGCAGAAACTTTAAACAATCATAATAATAAATAAGCGATACAAGCGGCAAGAGATGCCAGTGAAGCTACAACACAAATACAAAAACACAAACACATAAAGTCATATAAAATTGTTTCTGGCTTAAGTTGACCATGGCTGTTGGCTGTTGGCGGCTGTTGGCCGACTAGACTGGCTTCTTGGCTTGCTGCTGCTTATGAAATCGTCGCCCACGCAAAAAATTTAACTGAGCTGCTGGATGGCAGGCAGCAGGCGGCGGTGTAGATAAAGCAACATATGAACATGCATCGTTTTACACACACACACATATGCGCATACATACACATACATTTTTATATTTTACATATTTTTTATAAACATCTTGTTTTTTACAATGTACTCGTAGCTGGCAGCTTTGTTTGATGTAATTATTTTAATTTTTATGCAACCACTATGTAAACAAGCACTAAACCAAAAGAGGTAAGCAAAAAAGAGTAGAAAAAGTTAGCACTAAAAAAAAACAAAAACAAAAAAAAAGCTTACAACAGAAAAACACAAAAGTCATATCAAGGTAAGCAATAGTAATAATTTAAATTGTACTTGTTTGAAGAAAATGCAATGTACAAGGTGGCACAAAATTAATCATCCTCTCGGAAAATTTATGATTTTGACAAATTTTTGCAAATAGAGTGCTGGAGTGTACAAACAGACAAGCAAAGAAGCGCGTAAAGTTCAAAATAAAGATTTTCATCACTCAAAGTATTTTTTTATTTGGTACGAAAGTTATTCGAAAAAAAAATTGGATTATTAATTTTGCGCCAGCTTGTATGAACTTTGTTTTGCTACAATAAAAAGAGATTACCAACGTTACAAGATAACTGCCTTGCAGTAAAAATCCAAGTTGCTCATACGAATACACTGAAATAGCTCGCAAGCTGGCATTTGATGGAAGAAATCGTACTAGTTCGAGAGTGCCTCGAATGGTACCAGTTGCGAAATGAGCAATTAGAACTGCATGCAAAATAAGTACGCTTACATCTGAAGTTGCTTTTATTTAGTTTTGGAAGAGGAAAAATTTAAAAATATTTTACTTTTACAAATAAAATCGTATTGAGGCTGCCGTCAAGACCGCGTGTTTCTCTGTCAGATTGGGCTGCGGTGAGTCTGGTTTCGAAGTATCCTGTAGGTACCTAAATACAATTGGCTTTTTAGCCTGGGTGTTTTAGGAGCCACCACATTTGTTAGAGCTCCTTGACTCGATCTTTGTAGGCAGAAATCATCAAATTATAGAAACATTTGTTTCTTGTTTAGCGGTCGCCTCTAGGCAGAAAAAGGCAAACCTCCGAGTAAATTTTTGCCATGAAAAAGCCATCTCGAAGCGTCTTCTCCAAAATCTGTTGCTCGGAGTTGGCTTAAACTGTAGGCCCTTCCATTTGTAAGACAAAAAAAATGCCTTGTTTTTTGTTTTTGAGTTATTTTCTGTTCTCTCTAAGCCTGTGAAAGAACTTCGCGACTTAACTGCTTTGTGATGTCAGAAATGGAATAAACCACCGTGCGTCTCTCTTTGACAAAGTCTTTGATTTATCTGAGAGTGCCTGCTAAATGTAAAAGTGGGCTTCCGCAAATCCTCAATTCCTTAACTCATCACTGTATGGGGTATATCGAACGCTGCCCCAATTGTCTGTATATTGCTTGGTCGACGATATAGACATAGCGCAGCGAACAAGGGTCCAGCTGCTACGTCGGCTAGGTCGTGTCATCCGAATATGAGCTCCAGCTATGAAAGTATTTGATGCGATATCAGGTGGTGGTAATAGAGAAAAAGAAAGGACTCTGTTGCGTTGGAAAGATCAGCTGGGTGGCTGGTGTTTCGTTTAAGCGGTTGTAGCGCCAATCAAAAGGAAGGATTTACCTACGATTCTTAAAGGGTTAGTTAGTGAGCGGTAGAGATTTTAATGACATTGAAAATGAACTAATGAAATGTGCGAGTCTAAAGATCTGAATATAGATTGGATGGGGTGCAAAAAATGTGAGTGAACATATCTTGTTGCGGGCTCTTTCAGAAGGAAAGTCGCTTTCTCATTCGGTGTCTCATCGAATTCCATTTAATGCTGATTTCACCTTAGGATGGAAACTAATTAAGGTCGCATGGCGCAAGATCTGGCAAAGATGGTGGATGATTTAACACTGGGCGAACACGTCGTGCGATTTATTAAGCCGCAGCGCAACCGATGGCTAGGATACGTTTGCCGAATGGCAGATGGAAGAATACCTCGCAAAGTTTTGGACCCACGCATGTTTTGTGAAAAACGAAGAGTTCGACTGCTGAGAAGATGATTAGATGAAGTTGAGGACGATCTAAGAAGCATATGGCTATGGAGCAAGTTGCATTTAGAAAAATGTAGAGGAAGTTAAGGCTCCCACCGTGCTGTAATGCTAAGCATGATAATGATGGTGTAACACTGGAACGCTGTAGTTGGCTGGAAACTTTCTGATAAGCAATGCAAAATGAGCTGGCGCAATCTTTTTTCTATACTTATATACACAAAAAATCTCTGGCAAATGAAGAAAAAAAGAAAAGAAAAACAGCTTTAGGGCGAACACAGTCTATGGCGGTACTGAGTTGATTACAGAAGTGATATTCGACAGAGGGCTTCATACTAGCTAGCTGGCATACACTGGCGTATGTGCAATTCTTCTATGACAGTGACAGTTTCGCTATTTAATAGCCACATCTCGTTTTTGCTTGGAATTATAGTGCGTTTTGTGGGCTTGAGCGGGCAGCAAGGAGTCACAAGCCAATGAACATATCTTGTATATTATCCTACTCAATATAGGCAATTTCAAATATTTTTCCATTTATTATTAACGTTGTACTAATTTAGTAATTGAATAGGGGGCAAATTTTAAGCCTTCACTTAATTGATCTCGTAAATCACTCAGCTTACATCTTGATACGCAAAAAGAAGAACTGAAAATAAAAGTGAAAAAAATTGCAAACATTTCCTCTCTAACACGTCCGGAAATTAATACAACAGTCTCTTCACAGTTTTCCTAACACAACTAATCAACACTTAAGAATCTCAACGAGTGAACCAAAAAAGGGAGAAAAAATTAAATCAAAACGCTTCTTAAACAAAATTTTTCTCACCACGAAACAACAAAGATGCTGCTCCTTCCTTGCAGACTTCGCGAAGATTAAAGCAAACATGAACGCCCATCTAAGTCAATTCTCAGGCGCACATGTGCCACAAATTTAGTTGGCCACCTTGGGGCTTGCCTTGCCTTACCTTGCCATGCCTTGACGAAGAATGCGCGCAACACACTTCTAAGGCCACGAGCAGCGCAAGCATACCGACGAAACATACTCGTACACACATACGTACATTCATATGAACTCCTACCTACCTACCTACCTACCTACACCCTTCCACCATGTTGGCCCACACTTGACTTGTTTGTTTTTGCTGCCTGTTGCATGCAACTTCCTGTCAATATTTTTCACTTTTCAACGTTTTCCTGTCGTTTTTACGAAATTTATTGCGTTCGCCGGGCTTTTTTCGCTTACTTATCTCGGAAATTGCCAAAGTAAATCAAAAAACTGTGAAATCCCTTTCTTCACAAAATGCCACATGCAACAACGTTCTAATAGGTACACACAAACAAACGTACATACATATGAAGGTATGCAGTAAGTATGTTTGCGGTAATGGCCAAACGGCCCTTATTGCTGCTGCTGCTAGCTGACATTGTTGTAGTGGGAAAGAGAGCGGAGCGTGGAGGGTCGTGAAGAGGCGTCCGATCGTTGCGCTGTGATCGAGAATGCAACGAAACAGCCGAAGCCATTATTTTTGCGCACTTCCAATGGCAAATCAAGGAATAGACGGTGAACGAGAGCTGGCACAGTGGGACGAAAGTGGGTAAGAATGTGAGTAATTACAAATTTTATTTTAAGTGGTAGTGACTGTTAAAGAAATTAGATTCGAAAACTGAAATGTGAGAATTAGCTAAAATTTTTCTTGAAAAAAAAAATTCCAAATGGGTTTTAGTGAAAATATCAGTTTTTAATAAAAAAAAAGAAATAAATATTATTATTATATAATATAAAGTTGAGCTCTATGCATAAAAAAAAATAACAATATTTTAATATTAAAATAAAACAAAAAATAAAAATTAAAAAAGAAAAATTTCCCATATTGTGTTGCGTGATATGAAATTATTCATCATATTCAATTAGGTTTTGGTTGACAAAAATTATTATAACATTTTATTACCATATAGAAAAACTCAATTTTCTTGCGAAATTTATAGAAATAATTCAGAATAAAAAGTTTTAATTTAAAAAATTATACAAATATCTAACAAATTACACTTTTGCTAATTACTTATCGTCCCATCACCAGGTGTAATATGGGGGGGGGAAAACAAGTTAGGTTAGGATAAGTTAGGTTAGGTTAGGTTAGGAAATTTCCGAAACGTTTAGGCTGTGGAAGGTAGGTAGGTCTATGAAATAGTTGAAGTACCAGACTGGCACTCCAGAAGTACTACTAAATCGCCGTTTTGAAAGCATTTTAAGACCACCAATGTGCAGATAGCCGACCAGAGCTGTTGATGTAACGGAGAAGGCTGATGGGACTTAGGTTGGAAGCATATTCCAAACTTTATATTTTGTATTTAAAAATTTCCCCAAAACTAAAAATTCAATCTCTTCAAAAAAAAAAAGAAATGAAATTTGTTTCAGTGCTTTCAAGGCAGTTCAAATATTTGTAATTAAAGTTGCATACAACCTCATATTGTTTTGCAAAAAATACCTTTTTTCGTATCGTTGAATGAATATTTATATAATTTTAAATGGCAGTTAAACTCCTTTTAGAACTAATTTTTGTAAAAAACAGATCGCAGGTTAATTTTCTGAATAATAACTTTCTTTGGCATGTTTTATTTTGATTAAATTTTTTCATGCTTATAAAAATAGTAAAAGTCAGTAAATCTTATACCAACATTTTTTTTTAGTTTGGGGAAAAAGAAATCCATTATTTTTGCGCAAAAGTTTTGCGGAAATGGTTTAAAACTCTTTTATGGTCTACTGAGCCATGCTACGACCACTAAAATGTCGGTCAATTTCGATTATTTCTGTGATTTTAACGACATTACCGACATTTCCTTTAACATGAAAAATGCCTAAACGGAATCGACGAAACTAAAACTGCACATAATTAGCTGTTAAAGAATAGACACCATAAGCACCATTCACAATTTCAGCGGCCTGCCTTGCATTAAAGAAAAACTGTAATATATACGGCAGTTTGTACTCGTATTTGTTGACTTCCATTAACACCCTGTAACAACGGAATGGAACAGAAATAAAAAACGCCAAACGATTTTTTTTAGTGTGAAATGTCACCTATACAGAAAGCGTAAACTTTAAATTGTCTGGGCGATACTTTACGAGCTATCGATCAGTACAGCCATCTACCGAGTATTTTCTCGGACTTTATGGATTTCTTTTCTCTTAAACTAAAATGTAATAACTTGCAGTTTTTCTGTTTTGTTTAAAATTTTCTCTGGTGGAAATGCCAGAAGTTTCATGCTTTTTATCTACAATCAACCTTTTTAAATAGCCCCGTTTCTTTTGCAAACGGAAAGCTGGGTCTTATATAGAAAAAAGTTTAATATTTTAGTTCAATGTTTTTAGTCTAGAAATATGCAATTTTTACATACATTTTTTTTTATTCCTGCTTCAGGTAATTGCTTTTTATTTCTTGTCTTATTTAAATTTTTTTTTAATTTTTAAAAATAATTTTTTATTATAATTTGGCTACCGTTAATTTTGTGCATTGCTATTAACAGCATTTTTCATTATTTAAATGATTTAATAATGAAAGAAAAGTCTGTGTTTTATTGAAAATTTGATAAATTCTGCTTTCGCTTTATTTCGCTACTCGTCCAGGCATAATCATAAAACCCTGAAGATAACTTCAAACTGTAGTCGAATTATGAACCGTCGGCTTTTTCTCATTTTCATATTTTTCCCCTCATTTAATCATGAAATACGCACTCAATACAGAGGAAGCGGCTTAGAAGCACAATATTTTTTGTTCAAAACAAAACGTTGAAGTTACAAAACAGTAGACAGTCAACTCAATTTGACAGTTTTCACAAAGAGAATTTTTGACTGGCCAAGTTCGAGTTAGTGAGGAACACAGATTACTCGCTCGCAAGGTGGCTTCCAACAGCCCAAAAATCGGCAGCTTCGAACGATCTCGAATATAGAAACAGACTGAATATAAAATTCATTGCTCTTCTTACATAAGTTCCAGTCTTGAGCTCAACTTATTCAAATAAAATTTATTTTGCTAGTTACTTGATTATTGGTATTTACTGCAAATCGAAATTTATATACACTGCGCTAAGCGAGTTTTTAAATACTTTTAGAGTAGTGAACATTTTATATTTTCAATTTGTTACATTTCTTTGAATTTCGAGCTAAAATTCAAATCAAATTAGTATACATTTTTTAGCAAAAAATAATATTAATATTTTTATAAATGATTTGAGACTACCAAAAATTGTGTTTTTGCAAATTTTTAGCCGCGCAAATATTTCTTAGTAATTATTCAAACAGAAAATGTAGGTACCATTGTTGCTTCCAACTCGCTCACTGTGCGCACGGCATTGCTTGTGAGCCGCGCAACATGCCTTTCTGCCGACACCGCGCCACCGTCGCGCCCTTACTCGCATTGCAGCGCCGTTTTTGGGCTTGCTGACGCTGAGGCTGTCGCCTTTACTGCGCCACCACCGCACCATTACGCTGGCTGCCTGCAACATGCAGCAGCAGCAGCCGCAGCATGCAATATGTAGTGTGGCATGCAACGCGGCAGCTTGCACTTGGATTTGCTATTTTTTGTTTTGTGTTTTGCAGCACGCCGCACATTTCGTATTTCTTATCACATTTGGACAGAGCGGCGGCAAAGGCGGTCTAAAAATAGACGCCAAAAAGAAAATGGCAAACATTCAACAGCAGCGTGCAGCGTGCAACGTGCAACGTGAAACAGACAACAGGCATGCAACAGCGCAACAAAAAAAAAATAAAAACACACGGCGACGATGCAATGCCAGCGATGACGATGGCGATGACGATGGCGACAGGCGCAAGGCATCCTTCTGCATTGCTGCGCAAATGTTCCAAGGAACAATGAACAAATAGCAACAGGAACCACAACAACAACAGCTAGAGCAAAGACAACAATTACAAAAAACTCTTGTACACATTGTTTTTGCAATCGCCTGTGTGTGCCTGTGTTTGTTCTTGTTGCAAAAAAGGGCGCATCATGAAATACGCTGATGCTATTAAATTGATAGCGCGCGCTCAATTCAGCCGCCGTCCGCTTGCCTGCCCTGGCGTCGCACTACGTCACGTCACGGCATGGCACGGCACGGCATCGCCTTGGCATCGACTATGCGACGGATGTTTTTTGTGTGCATTTAGTTGGTTACTTGGTTCGTTCGTTTGTTTGTTTGTTCATTTGCAGCATTGCATGTTGCACGATTGTCAGCTGCAACAGCAACCACAATGCCATGTAACGTGTTGTCCATAGCAAAATATTTAGACGCTCGAGAACAGCAGCGCGAAATCAATGTGGGCGCGATGTGTCAAGTTCCCTTTTTTCACGAGAGGGGTATCTTATCTATTGGATTTGCTTGACAGTTACTTAAGGAGGACAAAAATTCGTTGTGGCGACACACTTACGAGTATGTACGTATATAGGTGCATAGACGGGCGAGGGTTGGAGTGCCACAAAGGGTTAAAGCACTGCGACCTTGAAGGTCTTTTGCGCTTGCTGCCGCTGAAAACAGAAAGAGAGGAAGCGGAGTTACATAGATACGCTTGAAAATATTCTCTTTCAAGGAGCGGAGTTTAAATGGATACTCATAGGATAGTTCAGAGTGAGCACACAGCGATCCTCGCCTTAGAGATCTCTTATATTAAGTGAAAAATTTGCTTTCCGGAGCACAACACTCCAGTCTTCAGACTGGTCGCGCAAGCTGATGCACTAATTTTCCAAACTAAATTTATGACCTTTTTCATTGGTTGCATTTCGAGTGTCGGACCCTGTAGTTGACATTGCCTTATAAACGGATAGAAGGGATCCTCAAATATTTAGAGTTCGCGATAGGCATGTTTCTGGAGATAACCAAAGCTTTGAACATATGGTTGGAGTAGCTTCGATCGGACGATCCATCGTACGCTGAGAATTGGATAGGTAATGCGCCAGACTGCATGATTCACTACTGCCTATGACCACTAGTGTTGCTCTTACAGCAGCTGATCCTACTTAAAGCGATGCAATCATCAATCTTCTTCTTCTCCACAGCTCTTGCAGCAGTCATTGTGAGGTACACCCATTCCACACCTATAAGGCCGCTGGTAGTTGATCTGTTGAATCCAAGCAAACATTTTGTACTTTTAAGATTCAGTTTTGATCAGAGCGCTTTGCAGACCCTACAGTTAGTAGTCAGAGATCACCTTCTATTGGTTTTCGTGATTACGCTCAGGTCAATCGCAGTGTATAACTCGTTTAGCGGAGTGCTTATGCCCTCTACCATTCTCTGAAGGTTAAACTAAGAGCCTATCCTTGAACACTCATCCGCTCTTTCATTTTTACTCCAAAGTGGCCGTAAACCCAACAAAGTGTGGAGTTTTTTGGTTTGGATGAGCGAGAGCGACCTCCTGCATTCTTTAACAGGACCGGGGTCGTTTACGGTTAGCAAATTATTTAAACTGGAGAGAGAAAGTCTATATTTATAGTTTATATGGATGAAGTATCGTTCATAGTAAGCGGCAATGCCTCTTAATAGTGTAAAAAAACAAACTATGGGCCATTAGCAGCTCGACTACGGAGATCGAGCTAAGTGATACCGCTGAGAATAACGATCTGGTGTTACTCCCTGGGAAATACTAAAATGACAGTTTAAAAGGCTGGGTAGTAAACTGTCGTCGAGGCTCGATCTGGGTAAAAGGGTGAAGAAGGTATTAATGCCATTCACTGCGCGTAAGTAGAAGCTGTACTTCGGGAATTGATTAGAAAGTATCAGCACAATTTACAAAAATTTAGAACAGAATATTCTGAGTATTTATTTGAACCCAACTTTTTCAATAAATTCTGGTATTTGCTCTACTTTATTGAGTTTTCTTTCTTCCTCTGGTAAAATATGTTTACTGCCCAGTTATTTGTCCCGCTTATATATCAGTGCTAGGCACGATGCCAACACATAGGTGGTGGATTCATCTTCCTCCTGTTTTAACCTATTAGTTGAAGGTGGTTCAGTGGAGTTAAAGGTTAAATTGAGTTCGCTTTTTAGTATGTTTTCCCCCGCTTTACACCAGATTGGTACCCTTGCAACATACTGTAGATGAAATTTCTTGAATTCAGGACGGCACATCCTCGACTTCCTTCCTCTTCAAGCTGACGAGTTAATATGGTAGCACTTGTTCAAGATGGTTTAGATTATAAAAGAGTCACAAAAAGTGTGAAATCGTACTTCTTTATGGGTGCCTAACACAAAGGCATACAATGTAACGAATCTGCTCAGCTACGCGGGCAGAGCGTGGTAGTGAACGCAAGGCTCTGTAGTTGCAAAAACCATGTGGAAATCTGATGGCAATAAAAATCAAAAACTTTGCAAGATCTCTTAAAATAGATGACTCAAGGCTTCTAGGAAGTCAGCTGACGAGATACTGTCACGCATTCAAACCGAACAGGAAGTATTCTATGGTCGCCAGACTCGTAGCTGGTTACAGCTAATAGTGCTTAGTGAAGGGCAGATAAAGGAACAGGAGTCGGGCATCGACAAAGGACCGAAAGGGTGACTCTGGTTAGCTACTCAGTTTGGAGACTCTGCTACTTCCGTCGGTCCATTTTTTTTTATTGGTTTTTTAAACTTTTCAAATAGGGCAAGAAAACCATATACTTCTATTGGCCTTAGTTCTGGCGAGTTTTGTGCGTATTCTTTTTTCTTTACATAATTTTAGCTATTTTAATAAATCTAAATTGGAATAGGGACAAAGTATAATAGGAGCAATATATCATAAATATTTTTTAGTATGTCATAAGAGGAAGATTGAGAAACCCTTGAGTAATATTTCACCCGATGCAGTGCTCTTAGTTGAAAATATAGTTGTTCAGGGTCAAAAATACCTATAGACTGACTCAGCAAGATATTTTTGCCACATGAATTAGGTTGGCTGCTTAACTGACTATAGGGCAGGTTCTGTAAGTTCCTTTCTTGAATTTCAATGCAATTGCCAGAAAATTTCAGTGAAGAATTGTGTGTCGAACATGCTCGTATATACCTCTTTAATGCCTATTTCACAGTACCTGATGGAATCTCGCAGCAATCGGTGGTTTTCAGAGTGACGTATTGATCGCTTTCAGTTTTCTACCACTTTTGTTTATTTTTCATTCCATTGACGGTTTTAAAGGTATCACTGACGAACAGATTTGTGTTTTTTCGTCGAATATCTTAGGGTCCTTGTTATAGGTATGTTTACCTATCCAGTTTAGGGGAGTCCTTTATTCAATATTTTAATATTTTGGAAATTTTTTGCTGCCGCTTTTTGGCTTGTATTTAAGGCTTTTCTAAACTTAAATACTACACTTTTTAAACTGGTCTGAGGTCAACTTGGCTTGCTGCTCATACGAAATTTTTGTTTGCCTTTATTATTGTTGCCTTTTTCAGTGCAAGAAAAACCTTCTTACGAACGTCCACTTCGGTGAGGCGAAACAGTAATTCATGTTGGCTAACATTTCTCAGAAATTTGTGATTCAACTTCTAGTCAGCGTGAAATTTTAAATAGAAAGGGAATAGTTTCTATACGGAAGAGTTTGTAGATACAGTAATTCATAGTTTTTACAACTAACTCTGAATTTTTCTAACTGGCGCAAATATAGTTTTTATGTCATAAGAAAAACTGAGGTCGGCAACCTTAGAAAAGGTAAAAATATTCTTTCTAGGACTTGTAATTTTTAGCTTACCACGATAACGCAATGCAAAAAGTTTCATCTTATTACCTGAAAATATAAGAGAAGAAAAGTTTTTATTAATAAAGTATTAATATTAGTTTTAAATCAACAGAAAATCACAGTGAACAGCTGAGTTCGTAATAAAATTAAGATTAGGGATAAAGAACGCTGCTGGACATTCTATAAAATTGAATAAATCATTGGGCCACACACTTGTGTTAGGTGTTTGGCCAAGCTCCTCCTCCTATTTGCGTCTTGATGTTGTTCCACAGGCCGACTCCGAATGGAAAGTGGTGTTTTTATGAGGAGCTTTTTCATGACTGAAATGTACTCGGAGGTTTGCCATTGCCCGCCGAGGGGCGACCGCTCTTAGAAAAATGTTTTCTTAATTTTGGTGACTCTCCGAGATTCGAACCAACGTTCACTCTCTGAATTCCGAATGGTAATCACGCACCAACCCATTCGGCTACGGCGGCCGCTCGATTACTAATGCATTTTAATGTCTGTTTTTCTCGAAAATTTCATTCTTATTCATTTTACTCTATTTCGCTACTTGAACCGACACTGACGAAACACTGACCAACCAAATAAAGAAAACAATATAAAATTGTGTGTCTACCCAAGGTATCTTACATATCTGCACATAGACAAATGGTATACATCTCCGCTTGGAAGATGCTTAGAAAACTGCCCAGCGGCATAGACCGTTTGGTTCTGGGACCGTAAATTCCAGTGCCTATGCTTTCGGGGGTCTTCGAGCTATCTGTATACCAAGACATATAGTCAACAGCATCTCTCGGTAGATTGTATTAACTGGTGCATTAGATAACTCAGTATATTCCAGCGGGTTAGATAGCCATTGACTAACTGAATATTAGTACTTCCTAATGACTTACGGCCGGTTTTATAACCAAATAGCAGCGTCTGTAGGAAGATATTGTGCCCAAGTGTTCACGCTCAAAGTTTCTCCGAAGGAAGGCAACTATCTGGAACCACATAATAGTTTCCGATTCCTAAAGGCGGCTGCCTATTCATCTCTTACCAGCCTGTTCGTGATCTCATTGGCTCCCTTGGATCCCTTAGCTGAAAGCTGCCATATCACATAACAAACGCCCGATTGGAGAATCTCTTTATGGTTATCTAACTTTCCTTAGCTTAAACAATATTATTTTGTTTGCAGTTTAACGAAACTGTGTGGCATACCTATCAAGCAGATTCTTCTGGAGATAGCACGCATTGGTATGCCATATTTGCATAGTTAAGCATCATTCATACAGACAGAGTGAAAACGGCTAAAAAGATCAAGTGCGGTATAAACTCTGGCCAATATAGGAATACAGAAATTTCACTCTGTGTTACCACAGTAGGAATCTTGTTTGAACTATTCTGGGAGAGGCAAAATGTTCCCAAACCTGCATAGATAAGAAATCGACAAGAAACGAGTTCTCAACTCCTCTGTAACTCTCTCGTTCTGAGCGAATGATCTGCCCAGCTAACTAGGACTGCGTGGGCCTGGAGTGCGTGTGGGATTTGCATGCCTTTATTGCTACCCAGTGAGTTATTTAAGCATTTCCTATTGCTTTTTCACACCGACCTTTTCTCACCAACACTTTTCTACACTAAAAATTCGTTTGCGTGTTAGGCACGCGTTTCAAATCGATCGCCGATTGCCAAAATGAAAATTGTATTGTATAATAAAAATAAAAAAGGAATGCTTTCAAATTAAGGTAGTCACAGATGAAGAACATAAAAAGCATCACGCAAATTGTAAGTACTGGCAATGCATTTCTTTTTTTTTAGCTATTAAGTTAATCCTTTATTTGTGTTTTGTTGGCGCTGATTACCCCAGAGATTACAATACGCAGTCAGCAGGCAGCTGGGTGAGGAGCGCCATAAAGTATAAAAACTGCAGCAAAATGAGGCAGCATCTGCGTTAAACAATTGCTACAAGGCAAAGTGCACTGCAATGCAAGATTACATATACTTATATGTATGCATAGTTGTTTGTGTGGTAGTGCATACTTTGTGGCTGTGAGGCAATGTAAGAGCCTTTACCAGTACGCCTGAGCTCTGGACAACAATGACCGACTACTGCACTGCGCAGTTTGCCGTAAATACTCGCGCGTGATAGGGATGTCAGTGGCTAAGGTATATCGATAGATTTCGTCGGAGGGCATGCAACGGGTTGGTTAGATATTTTGGGCTTAGTAGTAAAATTAAAAAATTAAAAAAAAAGAAATGATTGGTAAAATTAAAAAAAAAAATACTTGAAATTAATTAGTTTAATTTCGCTAGTCAAAAACCCATAGAAAGTATAAAAATTTTATAGAAATTTTTTTAAGTTATATAAATTTATCCTTTAATTTTTAAGATTTTACCTTTCACTTCACTTTTTTGCACAATCGAAAAGTTGAAATTTCAATGTACTAGAGATTTAAGTTTTCAAATTCACTCATGCATTGACCCATCGATTCTCGACTTTCGATTGATGCCTCAACTATTTATAAATCAAATCGGAAATTTTCGACGTATCGATGTTTTTCCGACATCCCTACTTTTATAGGCATCTATCACCAAGGTAAGAAGTTTCTAGGAATATACACTTACAGCGTTGGTAAAAATAATAGAAATATTTCAACGAAAATTTTTGAATGTATTACATCAACGCTACTTATATTTCTGGTGTTACAGAAATTAAAAAAAAAAATTGATTGCAAAGGAGTGAATTGAATCAGCGCGTGCTTGGTGAAATCTTTGCCCATCAGAAGGTAAATATTTCAATTTTAAAGCTTTTTGTTGCGCTAGTGAAATGCAGTAACTGATTTAAAATCTTAGCATTGGTTTTTGAAATATAAAAGCAGGAAAATAAACGGGTAAAATATATACGGGCGAAAAAAGGGCATAGTTACAGGATTGAAATTAAAAACGAAAAGACGATGGCTCGTACAGCAGAATTTATGAACCATTTAAAAACGGAAGCGTACCATGTCCTTCATTGCGCCATACTGCAACTTAACAAATCAGAAGCACAAAGTAGAAAATAAAGAATTACCGATGGAGCCTAAAAATCTTGCAAATCTGTCCGCAAACGAGCTAAACTCTAACTTAAATATAAAAATAAAAAATCAAACTATTAGGGAAGGCAGCCGGACTTCTAGCTGCATTTTTGCTCCCTTAGGTAGGTAGGTTAGATGGCAAGAGTACCCCAGGTACACTACAAGTAGCACTTACGTGCTGTTTTGATACCATAATGTGGACCACTACCTGAGAAAAAATTTAGGAAAGAGAAAACTGTCTACAGCCATCCAGTGATGTTGATGTAGTGGAGGAGAGAGGGATCTAGGCTGGAGAATTTCTTCAAGCCATCCCCAAAGGGCACGCTATGGAATCTCAAGCGCCTAGCCACCAGAGCCGGACATTTGCAGAGAAAGTGCTCAACAGCAATAGGGGTTGAACGGAACTCCAAGCTTCTCTGCATGAGCACCCAGTGACCAGTGAACACCGCAATGAGTTTGTAAATGAATGGTATGGCAGAGGATTCCCATCATCTTTAGCTTTCTGTTTTGCTCCCTTAATATGATCGAAAAATAAAAAAATTGAATATTTTGGGACTACCAGTAAACTTCTCTTCCACCACGAAGTTGGGTGGAGGGGCTCTGAGAGGGTTGAAAAAAACATATACTAATATATATTTAGACGAGCTGACATCCAATATTTACGAGGAAAGATGAAACATAAATTAGTATTCAACAAAGATTTGGACGATACGGCGGTCAACGAACACAGCTGTGGAACCAATGTTAGGTTAGGTTTAGCAGCCGCATCGCTCATAGAGACAGCGATGCCACTTAGACCACGAAATGGGTCCGTTGTGAGTCACAGGGCTACATTTCCCTTTCCTTATTGAACCATCTTGAGGTTTCGACAATGCGTAAAAGGTTGTTGTTGACCTAAAATGTATAGATTATCTATATTCATTAAGAAGTAGGATCTGACTGGAGCCCGGCATGTGCAAAAAAGGTGTTGAATTGTTTCGAACTCCTCTTCATTCCTACAGCTACGATAGAAATCATGCATGTAAACGATATTTCCTTGCGATATTTCCTATGAGACAATGTCCTGTGAGGGCCCCTGCTAAGATCCTAATTTGAAGTCTACTCAATTTTATAATATTCTTGGACAGGCGTAGATTTAGCCTTGGCCACGTTTGCCTAGCAATTTCACGATTTCATGATTGTGCCCTCAATAAGAAGCTTACAAGTTGTGAGAGGTACCCCCATAAAATTACTTATATTTGTTTACTCTTGAACCAAAGTACAGAAAAAATTTAATTAAGCACAACCGATGTGCTTTCACGATTTGGGGTCGCTTTTCGAAGCAATTATGGAGGTCCTATAATTTAGATAAAGAACAAAATGTACGCGCGATTGACTGAATGTTCAAATGAGCCTAAATGTTAAACAGGAAATATCTTTAGGGTGAGACCTTACGCTGTGTAGCGCACTTTAGTATTCATTCAAAGCCCGTATGGAGGTGGTTAAGAAGGCAACAGTCCATATTATGGATAGAACAAAGCAACAGTTCGACTTCAGCGCGTTGAAAAATCTTAACGCAAGGCAAAGCAAAAAAACAACACCAGAAGTGGACTGCACAAAATTAAAAATAAAGACGAGTTGTGGAGACAGATTCAAAAATCCAGGCATTTCATTCCGAATGCTTCTGAACTAATTTGTACGATACATGAAAACTATGTAGTTGTAAAAATGAAATAAAAAACTTTTTGAAAAAAAAAAACCACGCCTCTATTAATCTTGCCACCACTGTGCACATGTGCAGGCGTAGCATTGCTGTCTTTAGACTTGTAGGTGAGTTTAAATTTAACTATGAGACAAGAATATATTTTTATGTTGTCGTTGAGTTATTTATAGATTGGCGCGAATTTACAATATCGACGCAAGCCAAAGTCACAAGGTGCACAAAATGCAGCAACCTGGCAAAGGAAGGCTGAGTGAAGGAGTGAGTGGCACAAGTGAAGCGCGCGGCTTGCAAAAGTGGGATGGCGAGTTGTTGGCAAGCAAAGGAGGAAAAAAGTGTACCACATTGAAGGGGCGCGCTAGTAAGAGTAATTAAAGGTAAGTTTTCAAATTATATCGTTTTTTTAACTAAAATTTTTTATTGTATTTTTTTCAGGTTAGGTTAAGCTGGGGTAGCTGCCAGCTCAAAAAGATTGCATAAAGGCTCATATAGAGGTTCAGTTGTGTTACTACTGAAGCTCTTAAACAATATCGTAGAGTGTGCTTTATGAAGCGTAAAAGTTGTAAGTACTTGCTAAAACTAGACTAGAAAAACTAGAAAAAATTTAGACAAGAGAACGTAAAAAGTGGAGGTATATTGCAAGATTAGCTTTTCTTCTAGCTTCACTGACTACTTAACGAATTTGACAAATCTGCTGAGGGATAGTGAGCTCGCTGCAGCCTTAAACCCATGCGTGACTACCATTCGGTGGGACTCAGGTTCGAAACCCACTGTGTGCAGGATCTCCAAATGATAGAAACGATTTTTCTAATTCGGGTCGTCCTTCAGCAAGGAATGGCGCGCCTTTGAGTGTACTTCTGCCATAAAAGAGTTCCTCATAAAAAACAACACTCTGCCGTATGGAGGCGAGTGTATACGCTTCATGTATCATACTTTCGAAGTCTACAGTCTACTTACTATTTGTGTGCCCTACGCGTATGTTGGGCATCTAAAACGACGTCCGAGGATGCAGCCTTAGTAATATCTGCACGTACCCATTAGACACTTAAGCAATGGAAGCTGCCCAAATAGCGAGAACACAGAGGCCTATAAGCTCGTATACTCGTGCGGCGAAACGAGAGCATTACATCGATGGCAAACAAAGTGGGATAACTGATGCTTCAATGCGTATTTATACAGGTTTAACCATGACGACAAACCCTATTCCGATTATTTCGACGAAAACGTTATAGAGGATGTTCATCAGATGTTCTTCACATGCTCGCGCTTCCGTTCTGCAAAAGAAAAACTTTATATAATCTTTGGGGAGCCTCCTTCGCCGGAAACATTCATGCATCATATGCTGCGCTTGAAGGAAAAGTGGAATGCGGCATGAAAGATAACGATTATGATAAGTCTGGAAAGACTGCGGCACAGCAGTGGCGGCTAATCGCCTTCCCTCTCCACGAAGTAATACTTGACGGTAGTCCCGCGAGCTTTACGACGACATAGTGCAGCGAATAAAGTTCCAGTGGCTACGTTGGCTGGGCCAAGTCCTCCGAATGGAAACAAACGCTCCGGCTCTGAAAGTATTCGATGCGGTACCGGCTGGTGGTAGCAGAGGAAGAGAAAGGCCTCCTCTGAGTTGGAAAGATCAGGTGGAGAAGAACTTGGCTTCAATTGGTGTTGGTCAAACTGGCGCCGGTTAGCACAAGAAAAAAACGACTAGCACTTTGTTAAACTCGGCCAAAATCGCATAAGCGGTTATAGCGCCAATCAAGAAGAAGAAGTCCCACGGCGAGAGGTGATGGAAATAAACAGGCTCAGCCAGGTTTCTGAAGTCCACTTGAGGGTAGCGCGCTACCACAACGCCTATGAAATTGAACTAAAAAAAGCAACCCACAGGAGCTGTTCAGCTCCTTTTTTCCCTGATATATCATACCTTAACCACAAAAAGTATGCCTGGTACTAAACTGGTAGAGTTTTGAATCGATGTTTTCTTATGTTGGACTACCTACTGAGTCTATTCAATTACACTATTCTTAGCCAAAAAAGGCAAAATATTATTAAATATTAATATATTATATTAAAATTTTTAACATCGAATATCTCGAAAATGGGTAAGTTTATTGATCAGTAATTATCTAAATAATAATGGCCTTGAGTATCTATGACGACTTTCCGTTTAGTCTGCACGTTGAGATAGCCTCCTGGACCCAAAATGAAAGATTTGGTTTAAATCGAGCTTTCTGTCTAAAATAAAATAGCAATTAGGAGGCACAACAATTGAAATTCAAGCAAGAAAGCGTTAGAAAAGCACAAAAAAAAAAGAAAAGAAAAACGCGCAAGTAAAAAAAAGAAAAGGAAAAACAAACAAAAAAAAAGCGCACTTCACAATATCGTGCCTAGAATCCAGTCGTGTGGGGGAAAAACGTCAAGCGTACCTGTAGCTAATTAAAATGTTCATTAAAGTGATTTTTCGTCGCTAATTTCACTCTGCAATTACTTTGAATTACATGCGAAAAATCGACATTTGTGCCCAATTTCATACGAAAATTCGTGAGTTTATAAACACACATACACACATACATACATACGTGCTCGCACTCAAGGAAATAAGAAGAATTCGAGAGAAAAACATTTCAAGCTTTAAACTTTTATAAATACAAATGTGATCGCTTACAGGCAACAATTCACCGATATTTGCTTTTCGTTTCATTTTTGCTTGGTGTTTTTGTAATTGTATTGTAGTTGTTGTTCCTCACTACTTTTCGCTTAATCACTGGAAATTGATCAGTGATCCGTGATTTGACATCCAAAGTAGCTGCGCGCAATCGATCGCTGGATCGATGCTTCGATCGCACTACATAATAGTACACACATACATGCATATAAACACACACACAAACATACCAACAACAGCTTATTAAAAGAGTCTCTCTTGTTCGGTCCCACTCAAATTGTAGTGAACTACATTGAATTGCCGCCAAATGCCATGACGCTGTCGTCACAGCATGTCCGTCCATACGTCATTCGCACAGTCGGCAAGTCAGCATAGTCAGTCAGTCAGTCAGTCAGCTAATCAGTCATTCAGTCGGCCAGGCGACAGTCAGTAAAGCACTCGCAAACACCAGCCAGCCAGATTTTAAGCCAACGCCAGTCAGCCAGAAATTTTACGATCAATAACAGTTCACTGCCTGATTGCCGTTTTATTTCATTTATTTCTTACTTTTTTATTGTTTTTTTTTTATATTTCTTTTTCTGTTTATTTCTTTTTTTTTCATTTTAGGGAGTTCAAAAATAAGATCACTGCAAATTCGCAACCCAGTTTGTGGCATGTGAAATTCATTCGTCCGCCTGCCTGCTAAACTTCAGACTTCTTCGAGTTACAATTTGTACGAATGTGTGTTTATGTATGTGTGTGTGTGCTGTTTTTGCGTGAGTTTTATTTCGCCTTTTCGCAACGATATGTGACGAATTTAAATTTTTGCCAAAAAATTGTAACTCGCACAGCTGCCCGATTGTTTTTCAGGGAGTGTACGTGAGGAAATTTACAACAGTTTATAAACTGCGGAGTGTCGGTGTTTGAGGTATTGTTTGAAAATTTACAACCAGCTTGCGCATAACTTCCTTGGACATGTCTTGGCGTTGATTTATGCTGGTAAAAGAAATAAAATGCAAGAAAATAGAGCAAAAATATTTATAAAAATAGTAAAGTGGTTTTTGGTTGTGAGTTAAAGGTGAATGAGGAAGGTAGTTTGTGGTAAGTCATTTTTTGCTTGCTATTATTTAAGGTAATAAAATTTAGAAAAAAATGTACGTTAGATTAGAATGGATTTACAAAGGGTTTAACAACAATTTCAGATTTACATACGAATGCATTCTTTGATTTGGTATTTTTTTTATTATTTTTTTTTGATCCGGCAATGTCAAAACGTCATTCAATATTTACATTCAAGCATTATAGAGTGCAAGAGTGAAGTGAAATAGCGCGTAACTTTTCTGCCATGCAACTGTATATGAGGACTTTGAGCGAAATTAAAAGACAGTAAAAAATTAACGAAGATTTGTAAAAAAAATGAAAAAGTTTGGTTAGGTTAATGCAAAGATGGAAGGTAATAGAAAAGAGAAAAGAGAGAAAAAATCGTTTGTAAAAAAATGTAAAAACACTCGCCTCAGTTGAAATGGTGTTTTTTTGGGGGGTTTATTTAAAACCGTGTAAACTACGATCATTTGGGAAAAAATTTGTAGTATTTTTCTCGGACCTTTAAAGCAAAAAAAAAAAGGGTCGAAAAACGGGTTGTTCATCTTTGAACGACCGCAATTTTCCCAATTTTTTTTTTTTTAACACTGTAGTTCCCACGATAACGACATTCATACTGAACAAGAACCTCTTTATCTTTTTGATTTCAGACACCTGTGAGTCCTTGAATTCGTGTCGCCAGCGATATACCAATTTTTGCAAGACCTTTTTTTGAAGCCTGACAAAGTTTTGAATGAACCTCGTATGGCCAAACAAAATGTTTATGTTTTATTAATAGATCAAAAAGTTAAATACTCAGAACAAGAAAACAACCAAAAAACACCATTACAAATGAGGCGAAGCCCTTAAAAAACATCTAAAATCAGTTCAAGGCATATTAAACAAGTAGCAGCAGTAGGGTTGTAATTTTAATTTTTTCTAAAGGGTGGTTAAGTTTTAAGGGCCGGTGTTGATTTCGAATAAAATACAATTGTTTAGAAAATTATTGTCATTTCTCTTTATTGTAATAATATTGGTATAGCTCAATTACGTGTGGAACAAAATATTGGCCAAATAGCCGCCGTGGCCTCGGCGGCAAACCTTCATCCGATGGTTCAAATTTTCGATGACGCTGAGGCATAATTTAGGTTGTATGCCATTAATGTGCCGAATTATCTCATCCTTTAGCTCTTGAATTGTTGCTGGCTTATCGACGTACACCTTTCCTTTCAAATAACCCCAAAGAAAGAAGTCCAACGGTGTCGTTGACGTTTAGGTGTGGTTCACATTCAACATCGGCCCTATAAATTTAACCACCCTTTATTTATTTTGATTCTAAATTGTCAAAGTTTGCTTAAGTTTCTCTAAACCATCAAAATTTATTTATAGTTTTCTACATTTTGCTGACAATACACTTGTTCGTTTTGCTATACTGTTGCTGGCTTTTTAAAACATTCGCTTTCAAGGGAATTTAAGCAGTACGCCATCACAGACCAAGGGTTTATTCTAGTAATGTACGTTTTACTTGTCACTGGGAATCTTAGAAACTCCAACTCATTATAAAAGTATTTTTTAATATTGTCATATATTTGTTATGCTTATCTATAATAGATACTTTTTGCATAGACCAGGGTCACGTGGAGTTTTATATAAATCAATTTTATTCAAAGATGCGAAACTTACAAATGTACTGTCGTCTCTATGTAGTCATCAATTCCTCAGTTTGATGCTTAGCATCAAATACTTGGATAATTAAAAGTTATTCTCTATATTAAACCTAAAGCGGAGATGCTTCCGGAGATATGATCCTCGCCCCTCCAAAAATGCCAGTAGAATTCAACGTAGTATTCCACTGGCATTTATCGATATAAGATTGATGATGGAGAACCCCACATTGGTTAATAAACCGGAAATCTACATTAAAACTAGACTAGAAAGTGCTATTACTCAATTCCATTATAAAGGCAATATGGATATTTGGTGTACGATCTTGGTCTTGTCTTACGAGCATCGACCTCGTACAAAGAGTATCATCAAAGTTACTTAGAACGATAGCAGCAGCGCCATGGTACGTCAAAAATACGAACATGATCGTATTACAAATACATCTTCAAATACCGATGGTCGATGGTGATGAAATTAAAGAGAGCAGAGAAAAATAAATAAATAATTTGCAGACCAACCCGAACCCTCTTGCTATAGTTCGCGCATACACAATGGGCATATCTTGCATATAGAACTAAGAGAACGCCACACGTTAGGTGGGGGAAAGTAGATCAAGTAGATCAAATAGATCGCATTCAACGGGTTAACAAGCAGCTAAATTAGTTTAAGATTTAAAAACTTTCTGCTGGGCTTCGGTTTACTAACTTACAGTGAAAAACCATGTATTTGTAAGAAGAAATTTTTTGTCGAATCGAGTTTTCGTTTCATCATGCAACATCTGATCTGAACTTTCTCGTTCTATCATGACAAAACTCAGTCTCTCACATTCAATCATCTATTGTGTTTTTCCTACTCACCGGAAAGTAGAATATTGCTAATTACAAGGAAAGTAAGTACTTTAAAAGACGCGCCTGGATGTTGTTTTAAAATAAATAAAATAAATAAATAAACAAAAATTTAGATTCTTTCAGGTTTCCCTATTTTTATTTAAAATACGGCGCTTAACAATTATATGTGAAAAATGGCATAATTTTAATGTCCATCTCGACTATGCACCTGTACAGGTAAAAGCCGCTAAACAGTGGTTTCATGAATGCCTAATTGTGAGAACGTCGAGAAATCGATGTTGCGGGTAGTTGAGTAACACTTTGCGCTACAACAGCAATATTCGCAACAGAACATCCAGGTTTTGCGCTGTGAGCCCTTTTTCTTTACCCGACAGAACCAGTTTCTTGAAATCTTCTCAACAATCTTTGCATTTTCGACTCATTCGGATGATTATTTTTACCAAAACAATAACGAATTTCCGATGCGTTATTCTTAAAGATCGACCACTTTTCATAATAAGTTCCAATAATTGTAATGCGTTCTTCTATCGTGAAAAATCTTGCATCTGTCTACTTGGCAAATATCAAAGATGGCATGATATAAAGAAAGGTACCCTCTAGGAATTATGCACTACTGCCATGTGGGCGTCACTTTTGATGATATGCGCCAAAAAGAAATTCGCCTAAGCCGAAAAAGTTATAAAATGTCCACTGTCAAGTTGTACAACTTATATAAATTTTAACGACTCTTTAAGTATGCAGTTGCTTTGGAGATATTTAATCATATGACATTCAACCAAATAATGCCCCACGGCGGAGCGCCTGCATCTTCATTCCGCTCGAGAGCACCGATCAGCGGTGTGTCAAGTGGCTGTGCTGATGCTTAAATTTCACGTAAATTGCATTTACCCACATACCTGCGTGTACTTCTCAAAAAATGCACAATTCACCACACGTAATTATGCGATTTCAATTAAGATTGCTTGTCGCTTCTTCTGCTTTTTCCCCGTCTTTTTGTGTGAATATTTATGTATTTCACTCAACACTCAGCACTTCACACAAAATCCCATTTCATTTATTTATATTATTTTTATATTATTTAATTGCTTATTTTTTATGTTTGTATTTGCGCATCGCTCTTTAATTTGTTTATGTTCATCTTCGCGTCGTGAATTATGATGTAACTCGAATTTGGGTAAAAAACGCGCAAAAATTTTAATTTACTTCAAAAGTGTTGCGTACACAAATCCATCAAAGCGCGCTTTGTTGCGAATCATTCCATTTCATGCTGTTATTGTTGACAGCTAAGACATTTATTATTTTTTTTCCTTTTCATGCAATAAAGTGTTTACGCATTTTTTGGATCATTCAAAAATAATTGTTATGGCTGTTGTATTCGTGAAGTCTCTTTCTTTGCGTTCCAAAAAGAAAAAAATAAAAAAAAAGTTATGTATGTATGTATACGTATATATTTAATTGCAATAATTTATCAAATCGAATATTTCACAATTAAAAACTTTCATTTTTAACTCGTTGATGTTTTCCTCAGCTGCTTATTTAACAATTAACCTCTGTGATATCAAGCGGGATGGCTCTGTGACGCCAATAGTTCTAAGCTACAGAACTACTTTGCAATTTTACACATCTTAAGTGAATTTTCTTGTAAAAGATTTGAGCAAGCAGAAGGCCTTTAACCTCTATTGGTTAGCATAATTTGATTTTCTCTTTAATTTTTAACGGATTTTCTCATAGTTGCTTAACGCAGAGGCCAATCGTAGAACGTTTAACTAATGTTGAAGGTGTATGAGAACTTTTCGCTATCAGTTAGTACAGTAGAAATATGAGTTGCTGAATTTAAACGTAGTCATACAAGCCTTGAAGGCGATCCACGTCAAAGACATCCGAAAACAGCAACAACACCACAAATCGTGGAAAAAATACAGGCTATCGCATTTGAAAATCGTCAAGTGACTAAAAGAGATTTAGCGAAAGCCTCAAACATCTCAATGGGCAGCAATATTTTGATTAAAGTGTTGCGTTTCTGCTCACGCAAGGGAGCAGAGGTCACGGTCGACCAAAATACACTTAGAAAAGGTCCATGCTGCGCGAACTAACAGATGCCGACATCTCATGGGAGGGTGCGAAAACAACAGCACAGAACCGTGTACGATGGAAGAGTCTTGTCGAGGCCCTATGCTCTCGAGAGGAGTGAACAAGACAAAAAACAAAAAATTAATAAAAATTGGGTCTCAGAAACCTATTTGCATAATGGGTGTCGCATTCCCTAAAAATGAAACAAAAACACATTCGCATGCGACTGTTTCGCAAAATTTAGAGCGTTTTGGAAAGGATAAAGTGTATATTGTGCATCGATTCATGACTATGCATGAGATTTGGGTCTATTGCCATGATACTAAATAAAAACAGGAGGCCAAAGAGTGATGTGAAATTGGTTCTGCGGCTCCGAAACGAGTTCGTGCTCAGAAATCAGCCAAGAAGGTTTTGGCATCAGTTCTTTGGGATGCAAAAGAATTTTTTTTGTGGGTTACTTGCAAACTGGTAAAACAAGAAATGATGAATATTATGTATCGTAACCTTTTAGGACAGCTGAAGAAAAATCTCGTGAAAAAAGGCCAAGTTTGCAAGAGGAAAAAAATTGTTTTTCAACAGGACTGAGCTAAATTCCATGAATTAAAGTTCGAATTGTTCGAGCATCCACCTTATTCACCAGATTTGGTCCTTAGCGACTTCCATTTGTTTCCTGACCCTAAAAAAATTCATGCAGTGAAAGCGTTTTCATCAAATGATGAGATCATAACAGCTGTGGAGGCGTATTTTAGAGCCCTGCCAGCTTCTCGCTTCAGGGCTGGTATTCATAAATCGAAATCTGGTTGGAAAACATGTATTGATGTTGATGAAAGATTATGCTGAATAATAAAGTGTATTTCAAACCATAAAAGTGTGTTTTTCTTCTCGAACCGCAAAACTTATTGAACAACTAACCTAACCGAACTGCTAACTTAACATGGCCTCTACTTTAAAACCCTCGCCTTATTTGACTATATGTGACTATTTTTTGAAGGCTGACAACTTTTGGAGCGAACTTCGTATGGCCAAAAAAATTTTTTTTTTAACAATGGATCAGAAAATGAAATACTCCAAACTAACCTAAAATATCTTTATTCGTTTCCATTCTACACGCTTTTAAGAGGTTACATACGTCCAGCATTTTCAAAAAATCGATCTGTTTTTACAGATTATTATGCTTTATAGCTTTAGGCGTATTTCTGTGGAAGTCGATTGTAAAAATTCCCCATAGATGCACAGTTATTGTAGAAGACAAGAGTTTGATGCGCACAGCTGTCCTTCGTTTGAGGCAGCTGGCCTTACTTTCGGAGCCTTGCAGCCTGTGGGTTCTTTTGTTATTCTATTCTATTCTATTCTGGGAGATTAGACGTAAGTTAACAAAATAAATTTAAAAAACCATTTCAAGTTCTTGCTTTAAATGCGCACGACCTCGATGGAAATGCACTTGAAAGTTTAAACTCGTTTTTCGCGATACTACTTTTTCCTGCACAGAAATTATTTTTTGATGCGGCCTGTTTTTTAAATATTCGAAAGCGTTTTCTCTATAGATTCAATTTTTGATATTTGTATTAAAAAAATTTATAAACTAATTAAAGTGTGTCATTTACGACGTAAATCGCAAAATTTTTCAAAATTCAAAAATCCGGCTCGACAGACTATAACTACAACTGTATTTGACAAGAATTTGTTTACTTTTTACAGATCCATAAACATTTTAAAGAGAAATGATGTAGACCGTGGAGCATCTTTTCTTTCGTACTTTGATTTTTTATATACTCATTTTTGTAAAGAAAAATTAAAATAAATTTTTGTATAAAGTTTAAGTACTAGTAAACAATGTGTAAAAGTTTTTTAGATTCATCCCATCTTAAAACAGTTTTTCTTTTAGCACATTTTTGGCGCTGCTGGACGTATGCAACCCCTTAAGGTCATCGTTTCATTTGACTATGTGATACTATTTTTTGAAGGCTGACAACATTTTAAACAAACCTCGTATGCCCAAAAGAAATTTTTTATTTTTTAGCAATGAATCAAAAAACAAAGTACTGAAAACAAGGATAAAAAATCTTTCTTCATTTCCGTTTTACATGCTTTTAAGTAAACACCCAAAAAAACCAACATTTCAAAAGAGGTGAGGGCCTGAAATTCAAGTAACATTTTGGTAGAATATCAACTCTCCCTGGGCAAAAGTAACTTTAGAGCGTGAGAGACCTTTCGCTGCACAGTAAGCGCGAATGCATTGTCAGGAGGCCTTAATCTATTTACTGATATTCAGAAATTATAATCACACTTTACGGTATATAACCAATGCTTTCATGCGGGCAGCCAATTTGAGACAAACATTAAAAAAAACAAACTCAATGAGCATCACACGGGTTAATTCAAACAGTTACCGCATTTTATTTTTGCACGCCTCACGCACATTTCTCATTTATCCCTCTTTTTCATGCCTTGTTACTCTTTCAATCTCTTTGTTACAAAATATTTTCATTATAACAATGATTGTGCGACCAGCATACGGGCAGTCTCCCTGACACTAAGCAACTTGCGCGCTTATTGCTTTTGGGTTAAAGCTTAGTTTGCAAACAAATTTTTTAGTAAATATTATAACTGCTACAATTTTTTTGTGTTTTTTCTTTCTCCTTTCTAACATTAAACTCCCGCTATGCTAGTAATTAATTACGCACAAACATGGGCTGGGCCAGTGGAGTCAGTCACCACCACCACCACCACCACCTTTCTTTAAGCAAATGCTTTAAATAGCAATTTGTTGAAAAAAAGTTTGTTAAATTTTTCTTTATTCATTAGTGAACTTTTTTTAACCTAAACAGTGCCTATTGCTTTCGTTGTTATGTTAAGAAATTGTGTGTATGTGCTAAGCTAGTGGATCCAGTTAATTTTTGTACGACTTCTCGAATTTTTTTTTGCAGCTAATTGGTATTACAGCAATTTTGACTAGCCCTTAAAATAAATTTTACATGTGCGCTTTAAATTTGCTTTGATAAATAAGCTAAATTATTAGGATTGTGCTTGGCGCCCACTGTGAAGTTGAATTATTGTTATAAAAAATTTGTTTAACTATTGGCTATTTTTGCTCTTAGCAGGCGTGAATGTACTGTCATATCTTATTCTCGAGCTACAATAATAATTATAATAATAATAATAATATTTGTGGCTTAAACTCTTTGCTGGCCGAGCTCTACCTCTTATTTGTGGAGTGCGTCTTCATGGTTTTCCACAAATGTAGAGACCTACAGTTTTAGGCCGACTCCGTACGGCAGATGGTTTTTTTATGAGAAGCTTTTTAATGATAGAAATGCATTCAGAGGTTTGCCTCTGCTTGGACGACTGCCATCAGGAAAAACCTTTTCCATCATCTGGTGTTTCATGCACGAATATTCGAACCTTCTTAAACTTTCGAAGGGTAGTCACGCATCAATCCATGCGACTACCGTGGTTTAGGTAAAGTTGTGAAACCCAACTGAAAGTGAGCCACATCAAATGCCATTAATATCTTAGATGCTACATAGATGGCTTGCCAGCAATTCTCAACCCATCTTTAAGTCAAGTTAGAAATGTTCTTTCAGGCACGGTTTTTATTTAGAAAAGAACAACGGAGAGCTCAATGTGGCCGTGGGAGAAATCGTATCTCTCTCCCTACACTGACAGATGAAATATGGACTCTGGTATTAGTGTAAGTATTTCGATAGAGGAATTTGTTTCAAAAGCTAGGTGAATATCTCCCTACCAGAAGTGCTAGGTATTTTACGAGTCCTGTAAGCTCTTGGGAGATAGCCAGCTTTACTAATTAACAATTAGTTCTCTTTAACGAAAATCAGCTATTCAGACAGTATGCATCTCATTTATTTGGTTTTCTATCATACCAACATCGACGGAAATCAGAGGTTATCCTGCTTAAAAGAGGATGAGTTTGAATTCTTAGCAATGGGACAGAGATGATCTCGGTCTTATTCAAATATGTATTAAACGGTACTATCTTGAAGTGTTAAATAGCAGATACTGAAGTATTCAAACGTGTGAAATAGCAAAAGAGCTTTGACCCTGATATTGCAGGGTGAAGACTGATTTGCTAAACAGGCCAGCGCCTGATTTATTTAAAATTTTAGTAGTTATCAAAGTCCATTTACTGCTACGAAGGCATGTTTTCGACAACAAAATGTGACGTATCCCTCACCTGGATATTAGGAAGGAAATCTTGTATTTATATAGTCTCTTTTCTCCAAGTCTACGGGGCATTCAAAAACATCCTTGAAAAAAGGAGACATCGCGTTGTTGCCAGATTAAAGCAGTGACAGAGACAATGTTTAACGCTCCTTCTCGCATCTCTGTAGCTGTGACAAAAGTCACTCGTGTGGCAGCTTGTTGCAAGCCCCCGTAAGTCTGTGCCCAGTGATAGTATCCATCACAGCACTAATGGAGAATCAGGAAAGATTAGCCAGAAAATGCCATTAAATATCTATTTCACGAAAAAAATTTAACGGAAATACTATATAACGGATTTTTTTATTAAACCCTTTCATTTTTAATTTTCAAACAAAATTTTTGCGATGTTTATATAAAAATATTCATTATTGACAAGACAATTTTTTTTGCTATTTTCAAAAAAGATATTAGCGTTTTTTTATATAAAAATAATAAATAATTAAAAAGAACGTTTTTTTATTTTTGTAAAAGATATTTGTGGTGAAAATTTTTTCTCCGTATAAAAATAATAAACAAATCAAAAGAATTGTTTTCGGAAAAAATATTTTTTATATAAAAATAATGAAAATTAAAGAATCTTTATTTTTTAATTTCAAAAAGGATATTTGTGGTGAAAAAATATTTTTTATATAAAAATAATAAATAGTTAAAAAAAATTTTTTTTGCTATTTTCAAAAAAGATATTTGTGGTCAAAAAATAATTTCTTTTATATAAAAATAATAAATAATGAAACACAAACTTTTATTTTATTTTCGACAAAAGATATTTGCGGTGAAAAAATATTTTTTCTCTATATAAAAATAATAAATAATTTAAAAAAATGTTTTTGGCTATTTTCAAAAAATAAATTTGCGGTGAAAAAATGATTTTTTTTTATATAAAGATAATAAATAATTAAAAGAACTTTATCGCTATTTTCAAAAAACATTTTCCGGTGCAAAAATATATTTTTATATAAAAATAATAAATAATTTAAAAAAATTATATAAAATAATAAATAATAAAAAATTTTTTTTGCTATTTTGAAAAAAAAAGATATTTGGTGAAAAACTCTTTATTTGTATATAAATATGTAGGTATTATAAACATATTTTTTTGTAAACAATTTTTTTTTATTTTTTCGAAAAAGAGACATGCACAGAAAAACTATTTTTTTTTATAAAAAAAAAATAAGAAATAATTAAAAAGAAATTTTTTTTTCAATTTTCAAAAATAATATTTGCGGTGAAAAAATAAGTTTTTTTATACAAAAAGAAAATAAATTTTTTTTTATAAAAAAATTGACATTTCTTTTTATAAAATTTTTTTTTTGTAGTTTTCAAAAAGAATATTTGCGTTCAGGAAATATGTTTTCTTACCAGTTTTTGTTTTTTTTTAAGTTTTGTATTGTATTTTATTTACAATTGACAGATTGATCATTCCATATCTTTGTAAAATAAAATACTTTTCATGTAACGGCAGGTGTAATATTTTATGCAAGCAAAAACAAAAAAAAATACACAAACAAATTTACGGATTTCAAAAATATTTTTCTGGCAACACTATCTGTTTTTGATCGAATCAAAGTGGCTTAATCTGTATTAGGCTGCTGAGTAAAGAAACAGAGACAAGTGGCGATCAAGAAATTCTAACGCTCGGCTGTACTATATGTTTCATATTTGAAAATACTCCAATAAGGCGTCCCAGCCCACCCGCTGTATGCACCAAACATTGCACCTTCCGATTACTTGTTGGTTTGAACTAAGCAGGAAATTGAATGATTTTCACAACGCGTTAAAAGCAAATACTTCTTGCAGTATCGACTCAGTCTTTGAGCTGTTTTGGTTTTGTTTTTGGGGCAAAATACAACATTTTACTCGTACAATTAACTTGTTGCATATATTTTCCGTTCTAAAAGTGCTTACATGTTTCTAAAGCCTTGGTTTTTTTTAATTTTTTTGTTCCAAATACGACGTAAATTAAATCGCCCATTGTGTCAACTGGCTTTATGAAATATTTTCGTTGTGCTATTCACAATTCATATTTTTATTATACTACAATAATTTTTATGATTAAACCATCAAAACATTCTCTATTCCATGTGATTTTCTTTGTCACGTCCTTCTCTCTTTCATTGTCACCACCAAACTAATTTTATTACTTCATGACAATCACCGCTTAACGGCCAGCTAAAAAGGTTGGCGCAGAAACCTTTCTTCTCATAATACAAATTTACATAGCCTCGTGTTTGCTTCAGATTTTTTTGCCGCTTCAATTTAAATTTTTTCATTAATTTCGTTTATTTGCTGGCTGCGATGGCTTTGCACCCCATCGTGACATTGTCATTACAATAATTTCAGCTGTTTCATCAATAATCGAGTCACTAAGCGCGCTTTTATTGACTTTGACATTAAGGTGACAATTCGCTTCTCTTCGCTGACTATTTTATGCTTTTTATGACTTTTATTTATTGCTATTATTGTGACCATTCATTTTTGATTTGCTTACTTTTAAAATCGTCTATTAATATTCGTCATTTTATGATTCCATTTGTTTAGTGGCGATTGTGGAAAATTGTTGATTTTTTTTCAAATAGTTCAAGGTATTCATAGTCACTTTTCTATTAGGGGCTTTGCGTGAAGGGAATAATATTTACATATCGGTGTAGCGCCAACCTTTCTAGTACCATTGTTGGTTTTTTTTTGTAATATAAAAATATTGTATAGCTTCACAAAACGGTTTTCTTATGGTTTGTTGGCTGACCTCGAACGATTACGGCCTGCTAAAATGAAATATAAAGTGCATATCTATTTTTAAATAGACATGAGAATTTAATACTAATATGGCAGAACAATAACTCAACTGAATCTAATAAAATAAAAAAAATTATAAAATAAAGTTATCTTCACTTTGGATCTGACCACTTAGGTGTCGAACTTGTTTGGCCTTCACTATCATTGGCACCAATAAAGCCTGCTTGCTCATGACGATTATGCAAATATATCCATGAATGTGTGTCAAGTGATCGAAGTATTTTGGAAGTTGCCGTAAAATTTTCTGAGTTAAATGAGAAGTCAGCTGAAGAGATTTCGAAAAAAAAGTTTACAATAAAAAGACATTTATAGTAATAATTTGAGATTTATCCAATAGTGCAAAATTTTGATAAAGCGTTTTTTAAGGAAAATACCTTCTGTACTGTTTAAGATTTTTAGAATTTTTCTTTTTGAATTTTTTTATGATTAAGTATACTGAAAAAAAATGTTTTTGTTGTAATTTTTCAAACCACGCTCACTCTCAGATTTTTTTCTTATTTTTTTTTCTTTAATAGCCGGGACTATTTTCAGTAAGCCCTGAGAGTTTTATAATGGGTTTCCCATAATTTTTAGAATTATTTTCAAATACGTAAGTGAACCAGTGAAAAGTCAGTACAAAATAATGCGCCGGCACTCGTTCAAACTCACAATTTTTTGCTTTTCTGCCAAAGGCGACTTTGCAAAATATTTAAAACTACTTATGGCAAGTTTCAGAAGAATTCAACACATTTTGTCTTCAAGATAGATAGAGCAAAAGAAGCGTATAACGAAAATCCATATTAGACTGTCAAAGTATCGCTAACAAACCAAAGGTTTCCCGGAATATTCTGTTGCGTGTGGTTAAAACGCTTAGCGCAAATTTTTGACTGTCAATAACAAACAAAAGAGAGACAAAGCAAAAGGTTTTAAAAACCCTGACGTCTTCAAGAAAGTATTTCTTATTTCAGCAAAAATTTTTGTAAAGTTGAAAATCCACAAAACTCCGAGGCTTTAGACATACAAAGTTCAGAAAATTGCAGACACAAAATCAAAGCGACCAAACGACTAACATTGAGTTCTTAAAGAATTTTGGCTGGATGATGAAACATATGGAGTGTTTTGTTTGTTTATCCGCTTTCAGATGTGGGTTTGTAAGTTGCTGAGTTCAAAAGTCTAGAAAAGGCAAAGTTTTCTGAGCAAGCGGTTTCTGGTCTGACAAGCAATTTGCAACTGTGGTAAAAGAAACAGCTTTTTTGTTACAACCGGAACGATTAATACTTAATTTCATGTATAGGCCCCATGCTTCAGTATGGAGTAAAAGGAATAAATATGTATAAATATATACATATACAGGGGCAAGAACGAATTTTATCACTCACGAGACGACGCACAGTGTTGCGAGTGCTGTAGTAATAGAAAAAGTTGATGCTTGATTTTCAAAGATAAATTGATGAGAGTTTCCTTTAAATAGCTCAAATTTACTAATTCCAATTTTCAATTTTTAATACATCAACAATGTCAAAAGTTGCTAGAATTGTTTCGAAAACTAATTTCGTCTAAACAAAAAAATGAAATAATGAAAATCTATGATTTCTCAGATCAGAAAAATTAGTTGATTCTTAGTTTCGAGACTGGAACACAAAATTTTGCCTTACAGAAGTAAAAATTAGCTCAAAAAATTAGTTATGAAAAAATTTCCATATCTCAAAATGAAAATTAGCTAAAAAATTATCTTACGCACAAATTTCCAATCACACAAGTAAAAAATTACTCAAACATTTACTTCCTCCTGGAAACTTTTCAAACCTCAAAAGTGAAAATTATCTCAAAGATTTTCTAATGGACAAATTTTCATATCTCAGAAGTGAAACTTAGCTTAAAAATGTTCTTATCGTAAAATTTTACAACCGCAGAAGTAAAAATTAGTTGAACGATTTTCTAATGGAAAAATTTTCAAATCTCAGAAGTGAAATTTAGCTGAAAAATGTTCCAATAGCTCAATAATTTTCAAAACTCCGAAAAAACATGTACTCCACAATTTTTTGATGCGAAAGTTTCCACTATTAGAAATGAAAATTAGCTGGAAAATTTTCTTATAGAAAATTGTCAAATTTCAAAAGTAAAATTTTACTAAAAGAATTTTCTTATGGAAAAATTTTCAATTCTCAGAAGAGAAAATTAGCTCGAAAAATTTTATTATCGTAAAATTTTCAGAACTCAGAAGTGAAAATTAGCTGAAAGATTTTCTAATGGAAAAATTTTTAAATCTCAGAAGTCAAATTTAGGACAAAAATTTCCCAACCTTAAAAATGAAAATTAGCTCTATAATTTTCAAGTCTCGGAAAAAAAATTTACTCCACAAATTTCTGATGCGAAAATTTTCACTATTTAGAAGTGAAAATTAGTTAAAAATTTTCTCATGCAAAAATTACCAAATTTCATAAATGAAATTTTACTAGAAAGTATTCTAATGGAATAATTTTCAAATCTGAAAAGTGAATTTTAACTCAAAAATATGCTTATGGAGAAATTTTCAAATCTCAGAAGTGAAAATTAGCTCGAAAAATTTGTTATTATTTATTATCGTATAATTTTCAGATCTCAGAAGTGAAAATTAGCTTAAAAACTTTCAGATCTCAGAAGTGAGTGAAAATTATATGCAAAAATTTCGAATCTCAGAAGTAAAAATTTACTTAAAAGTTTTCTCATGGAATGATTTCCAAGTCTTAAAAATTTAAATTTACTCAAAAAATTTTTCATCGAATAAATTTCAAATCTCAATGTGAAAATTAACTAAACAATTTTGTTATCGTAAAATTTTCAAATATCAGAAGTGAAGATTTACTGAAAACATTTTCTCATAGAAAAATTTTCACATCTCAAAAGTGAATACTAATTCAAACATTTTTTTAACGCAAAACTCTCAATCACAGAAGGGAAAATTAGGTCAAAAAATATCACATGAAAAAAATTTCAATTAAAAAATTTCTAATTTCTTTGGAAAAACTTTCAAATCTCAGAAATGCAAATTTGCACAACATTTTTCTGATGGAAAAATTTTTAAAATCTCAGAAGTGAAAGTTAGCTCAAACATTTTGAGAAGCAAAAATTTCCCATCTCATAAAAGAAAAAAATACTTAGAAAATGGGCAGAGTAAAATATTGAATATAATAAAATTAAGCAGATCTTTAAAAACTTAGAAATATTATAATGAGAAAAAAGGTAAAACCCAACGCCACATAAAAAAGAAGACAAAAACAAAAGAAAAAACACCTAATCACTGTTTGCCAAGGTTCGAAGTCAATTAACTGCGAAGCGAAAAAATCTTCCTTAAAAAAAAAAAAAAAAAAAAATTAAGCAACAAAAAGGGTCGTATGCGCTGAAGACTGGCAAAAAAGCAGAGAGACATCCAGAGTTGGACAAGCGAACAGTTGTTGGACGTGCGAGGTGGTAAATGAATTTGTAAAAAATGCCATATGGCACCCAGCAACAGCAGCGGCGGCGGCGGCGGCGGCACACTAGTAATTGTTACAACAACAATAGCAACTGTAAACTAGCTACATGCCGCATAGAGCTAGTTGCAACAAGCCAGTGGAGGCAGACAACTGTTATACAAATGAATTGCGCAATGTGTGCGCACATTATTGAATTTGATTTAAGGCTGCCAACAACAAGAAACATTGCCTTCAACAGCGCACAAGGAGGCAAGCGGAATACAGGCGTTGAATAGCTATTTTGAGGCATGCAGTAAAATGGCGTACTGCATTGAACCTGCTCTTGACTGTGCCTGCAACTTCCAAGTGCCTGGCAGGCAGCAGCAGACAATGGCTTGCGGGCAGCGCATTGAGTATCGCTGCAATTCAAGCGAGTCGTATTCATGCCTATTTGCTGCTGTTGTTTTTGCACGTACTTACTTGAAACGGTACTTCTGCGTTGCTGCCAACAATTCATGAAAATTTCATAATCGCTGGCAGTGCGCGTAATTTTTCCTTCCATTTCTATTTCTATTTCCATTTACTTGATATCTTCTTCAGTGAGCTTTTAACAAAGGTCACAGCATTGACATTGAACGCAGAGAGGGGGAACGGGCGTATACGCTTGCTGCAGCGTCTGCTTCGAGGAATTGTGTAAATATAACAGTGTGGCTACGCCCTGGCGTGGGTCAGTGAGTAGGTGCATACAAAAAAAAACGTTTGTGACGAAGAATGCGTCGCTATAACGAGGCTAACGAGGTGAGAGGTGCCTGTAGAAGGCAATGGCTGTACTCGTTTGCTGAAGCGACGGCGCACAGTGTAACGTGGTCGTACAAGCTGTGGTTAAAAATAGTAAATATGAAAAATAACAAATATGAAATACTGTTAAGGTTGTCTCGCTACACCCACCGCGCTTGCAGACGGAAGTGCTAAATATTATCGGAGTTTGTTGAAATTTGATTTGGTCATTTTTTTTGCCCAGAGGCATTAAAATATGAAAATTGAAAGTGACACGCCCAGCATAAATACATGAAATGTATTCTAAGTATGATTTTTGATTTTGATTTTGATAAATTTTGGTGAAAATGTTTTATATCACTTAGAAAGTCATTAAACAGCGAAATATCACGAACGCCCTCCTTTTATAAGAATTTTTTAATAGTAATTCTCAGTTATTGGTGACAGCAAGCCTTTCTCACTCTCTTGGGGATTAACGCATTTCCTAGTAAAATAAAGTTGTACTCAAAATTTCATCGAAATCTGATTGATTGCCTATGAAAAACATCGAGGCCGTGCTAAAAAACTGTGAAGACACATTATCGAAGGCGGTCTCGGAGCTGACAATTACTCAAATAAAACGTTTTCACGACAGTCGCTTTCATGTTACCGAAACGACTCATACTTATATCTAGCCAAGGACTGTCACTCCAGCAGCATTCCTCAAATAAGGTTTCATACTCTCAGAGAAAAAATAAGCTAATTGATTTAAGCACTTGAATGCTTTTAAGCTCTATTGAATGCTTTTCGAAAATAACTGTAAGTTCGACTTAGTGTCTTCCTTGAAAGTCAACAAGATAGTCCTGGGTATAAGTTGTATCGTTGCAAAATCGCTAACTTGATTTTCCCCACCCAAAAGGTAGGCAGTTAGTAGGGGGATATGTACTATTAAAGATTTAGCTCTGATTTTGTGTATAGCAAATCATTGCACTCGGATGCATTGGATGGCTCGAAGCTGGATGGAAGAGTTCGTGGGGATGTACATATTCTGCGAGAAGCTCCTCATCAAGTTTAGGCTTACGGACCACTGTAGTGCTTACCAAAGGGAGGCGGCCGCAATTAAGGAAGCAGTGAACTGCAATATTGTAAAGGGCTTAAATATCTACTCCGATAGTCAAGCGGCAATTAGAGTCTTAAGCTCGTTATTTGTGCGTTCGAAATTAGTCGTTGTATGCCTGACTTCTCTCCAGATTGCATCCGAATATTAAGCTCATTTAAGTTCGCGGTCCCAGCGGCACAGAGGAAAACTGCCATGCTAATGAGCTGGCTAGAGAGAAGAGTCTGGAGACGGTTTCATTGTAAAATGAAGAACTCAGAAGAACTCAGAAACTGCGTCAACTCAGCGAGCACTGTGCTAGTTCGCGAACGTGCAAAATCACGAGTTCCTTCTGGGTAGTTCGGTGGCGCTCGATAGCCGTTCTAAGGCTAACAAAGCCGCAGATCTCGAACTCGGTAGGTATCCTTACCGGACATTAGGTGTCCACACGTCGAGACTTGGGATCGCTTCAAATCGTTTCTGCAGAAGCTGTCTGGAGGACGAGGAAGAATCATCTCCGAAACTTCTTCATAGCTGCCCTTCTCTGTTCGATCGAAGATTTAGACATCTGGACTCTTTTGTTTTCGCTACAACTGCGAATATTGCGGGCTTAAATATCACACACCTGGTGAAACTCATCAAGTGCTTGAATGCGCTTGAATACAAACGTAATAAGCCAGTGTTGGTTGTCATTCTCTAAGCCAAGCCCTTTATACCTTTTTTCACCTGTCTGGTTCTTTCTTTCTGAATTTTTAAGCTTTTCCACGTCTATTATTTTTTTCTATAAAAACATACCTAATTGTCTAACAAAAACCATATAAATCCAGGTTCAAGCTTTAAACAAATTTTGGAAAAATACCCAAAAATTTCTAATTACATTTCGATGGCTTCTAATTAAATTTCTAAATATAAATATTACTAAAAATAAAAAAATTCTAATATTGGTATGCAGTTTTATAGCTTATCAAATTTTAGTACAATAAAAAGCAAGTTTGAAGGTGCACAAAAATCCTATTGTTTTTTATAATTCTTTTTCCCGATGTTGTTGCGCAGTCTCTCCATATAAAAGTTGCATGCCATTTTTAAGTAAAAGGAGAGGCGAGTAAAGTAAAGTATAAATTCGTGAATTTCACAAGTAAACGATTTCAATTTCCTCTTTTCACAGCAATACCACATAAACCAAAAATATAAAAAAGTGAAAATTGTGTCACCAGACTTAACCAATAAAACATTGAACTTCATAATCTATAACCCCTCAAGCTCTTTGCACCTTCATGAAATACTATTCACGATTTAAAAGAAGAATCAGACACTTTTACGTGATGCATTTGTGGCTTAAGCACACCCCACTTTCAAAGCACATGGCTTTTGAGCTCTCTCTCTATTCCTTTTCTTCCAATTTTTGCATTTTTTTTGACTGTAGATATTCCCATATTTTATAATTCTATATTTCCACAACCACTTCTCCCTTAGTAGATAATTTGAATTGCTAACCTTGCATTTTGGCATTTTTTTCCGCCTTGTCACACTGTGCGGCGCACGTTGCGTGTTGACAGATGCGACTATCTTCACACTCCTTGCCGCCTAACATTTCCCCAACACGTCTGCAGCTGTTGTACTGCAAACAACAATTGCGAGTACGGCACACTTAGCTAGCATAGCATTGAACAGCAGCTGTCCTGTTGTAATACCCAAGACATGCATCGGCGCATTGGTCAGTTCAAATCGCCGCACATACAAATGGCTTGGCATTCAATCAAGTTGAGTCCAAGTTACATCACTTTGCTGCTGACAGCTCGTGCGGGAGGCGCACTTAAAAATTTCTGCACTTCTCCAAATTAAATTATGTACATCTGTGTTTGGTGCTGCTGATGCTGACAAAGCATAGACAGCAGCAACAATAGCAACAAACAGCAAAGCTGAATCGCTGAGGTGCTGAGCCGCTGAGGTGCTGAGGTGCTTGGTTACTTGTAGAAAAATAACGTTTAAATCATTTCATTTGAACTTTTCAAAAAATTGACATGACGCTTATTGTGCCCTCACTCGTCTGTCGGCTGTGTTGTGTTGTGTTGTGTGGCAAACACAGCGCAGTGCATGTCAAGCGAGTTCAAGCGTTCATTACGAGTACAATACTCGTCCATAGGCAATGGTAAGTCTTCCGCTTGCACTCGTGGTTTTATTGCATGAAATGTTAGAAAGAATTTTCTAAGGTTCACCGAAATTCTAACGCTTTAATTTGTCTTCAATTGAAGCTATCAAGCAGCACCTTTGCCACCCGAATGGGAAAAAAGGAGAAATATGAGCAAGTAAATCAATCACAAATGCTGACAAGTCACAAAACGGTACTTTAATTTTTTATTGCAGCACATTACTGCTGATTTCTTCTACTGTTCACTTTAGAATCGAATAAGAAAAAATGCTGTCCTATGCAATGAGTTTTTCACTGTATAAAAACGACTACAATTCAATTCTCTACTTCAGCACTCAAGATTCTCAGCTACATCACTCATAACCGAACGTCATAAACTCATGGATATGTACGAGGGTCGGCTGATAATACTATGACTTAAGTTACTTAGCGATAACGCATTACCTCATTACAAATAATTGTAATTGCGTGACTTGTTCCTAATATAAATAACACGACCTCTTTTTTGTTCCGATGCATTACGACAACGGGAACTATTTGGAGATTATCGTAATTTTTCTTGCCTTAATTAAATTCCTTGTTAGAAAAGGCAATACGAGAGAGCAAATGTTTGAAAAAGTGTCACTGTGTTCTTGAGGTTACTGCAATGATCAAAAAATGGGCTCGGCAAGAGCAGAGAATAAGAAGAGAGTAGAGAAAAGGAGAAATCTTTGACGGAGATCACTTCCGTTTGGTTCGCTTAGTGTTCGTAGTGACTCAAGAAAATGCTCAAAAAGTCGAAAAATTAGTATGAGTAGATCGAAGAATTATGTGAGAGTCGATGTCGTGGATAGAAAAGAGAGAAATACCATCAAGGTAATGCAAAGTGGAAAAGTCGGCGTTGAGGGTTATGGCTACCATTTTCTGAGATCTTCTTCCTCTTGGTAAGTGTATCCATGTTGGATGTTCGCAATTACATAAAAACGTTATTTTGTTGTTATTGTTATAGCAGCATAAACATTCCCCATACAGGGTCCGACACTCGAGGTGTAACCAACTTCAGATCACTCGCGTAGCTGATACACCGACATCAGCTGTCTGTCAGTTGGCTAAATGACAGTCCAGAGTATAGTTTAGAAGCGCGCGAAAGTATTTTGCCGAGAGTAAACGCGAAAAATGAAAATCAGTAATGGATTTCAAACGTAATAATGTGACTCCATTACATTTTGCTGGAAAATCACAACCAGCGATTGTTCGTGAGCGCTCGAGCACCTTAAAGTACAATGACAGCATCGCGAAACGTCATGGAGGTGGTCATCAAAAGACTGGAACGTCACGTGAAATGGTTCAAAAAGTGAACACGCGACTTGAGCGAAATCCCCGACGAAGTGCGATCCAAATGGCGAAAGAACTGAAAATATCTGATCGTAGCATCCGCCGCATACTGAAAAATCAAATCAAATCTCAAAGTCTAGTATTACAAGATCCAAAAGGTGCATGAGCTCACACCAAAGCAGCAGCAAGTCAGACTTGAGAGAGCGAAGGAGTTTCATCGCTTGGCCGAAAGCGGTAAATTTCCGAAAATTGTGTTTTCTGACGAGAATATTTTTCAAATTGAGCAATTCGTAAACTCCCAAAACGATAGGGTTTATTTGACCGACCGTTCATACGAAAATTTGAGTCATCGACTGTCCACCAGGAGGCAGTGCCCGCCACAAGTAATGGTTTGGACCGCTGTAGCCGCAGATGGGCGCTCCCCAATTGTTTTCATCGAGCCTGGCGTCAAGGTAAATACGAAATATTATCGGGAAAGTATTCTGAAGGTTGCTTTGAAGCCGAAGGCAGACAAACATTTCGGTGGCAGACCATGGACCTTTCAACAGGTCTCGGCAACGTCTTAAAAAGCTCGCGAGAACCAAGAATGGCTAGAAAACAACGTTCCGAACTTCATAACGTCCACACAATGGCTCTCAAATTCACCAGACGCGAATCCGTTGGATTATTCTCTTTGGGCCATTTTGGAGAGCAAACTCCGAACTAAAAGATTCACCAGTCTCGAGACGCTGAAAAAAGCCATTGTCCACGAATGAGCCAAAATACCTGCAAGTCACATTCGGGCAGCTTGCGATTCATTTCTGGACCGTCTCAAGACCATAGTCAAGACAAAAAGTGGTCATATCGAGCAAAAGTAAATTGATTGTTAATTTTGTATTATTTTCACATATTTTTTACTTTGAACTGAATTAAAGTAATTTTCCAAACTAAAGTTATGGTATTTTGAATTACACTTCGTATGCTGGACCCTGTACATATACGTGGAATGCTGCTGAAGTGCAGTTCTTGGACGCATGTAAATCCGGGTCGTTCCGGTTACGTAGGACTGACTATGCTGGGAACGACTGTCGTGGGTACGGAACTGATCTTAGTCATATTCTTAATAATGCCATTAAATTTGTGCCTGTTTCTTGCTGCCTCTTTTTTGAGACCTTTCCATTCTTTGATGTTGTCAGGCCAAGTCAGTTTTTGTTTGCCAATTCCATTTTGGGTTTCGATTTTTGCTTGTATTAGCGGTAGTTTACTCTTGTAATTTGTCTGAAATAAGCGACTACTCTTCATTTTATGCCCGTTAGCATATTCCTGAGAGTTTGCATCCTAATTAGCACTAAGCAGGATCATTTGATCCTTTGTTAGACCAGCATATTCTCATCATTTTTCCATAGCACCACATTTCAAAGGCATTATTATTTAATATTTAATGGCATTATTAAGAATATGACTAAGATCAGTTCCGTACCCACGACAGTCGATGTATGCTTGCAGTTTTCAACGCCCATTTTCTGGTATAAGGAGGGACTTTCACTAATCGTTTACCTGCCTAAACAGTTTGCAATGAATGGCCAGTAATACTCAAATTTACAGAGTCAGGCACGCTCAACAGTTGCACAGAAAATACGTGGCAAGATGGGGTTGCACTGACGTTTATGCGAGATAACTAGCCCGCTCAGCACGCTTAGGTTACAAGGAATGGCCTGCAATGAAGTCACAGTCCTACAGTAGGAGGATTTTGCTATTTTTTTTAGTTTAAAAAGAGAAGGACGGTAATACTCCCGGCCCACCTTTTTTTTTTGAAAATTTCGATTTTTTTTTCTCGAAATTCTGAAAAATATTTCCTGAGGCCGCCATATTGTTAATTTTGTGAAAGAAAGCTTGAGGCAAAATATTATCTATAAATAAAACTAATTTCTCTTGTCCGATTAATTTTAGATGAATCTCCAAGGACTTGTGATGATCACATTAAAGAACTTCTGGAGAAACGGGTTCCACACAAACAGAGATAACGTTTACAATTTGTTTTTATTTTTTTTTATTTTGCTACAGTCAAGTCGAAACATGATGTATTAATGCTATGTTTTTATTTTTGTAAAATGAAGCAATTGACTAGCAAAAAAAAAAAAATGATTGAAAATCATCATTTTTTCGGGACTCAGCTACCCCTAGTGGCATACAGTCATCATATTCTCTATATGAATAGTTTATTTGATTAGAGAAAGATTACATTGAAAATAAAATGCATAAAACCACACGTTTCATTATTTTCGTACTTGAAGCCGCAAACTCATCAGCTGCCCCTCGCATGCACACTCATGCATGTAAGCTGGATAATTAAGGCATTTTACGTCATACTCGCTTTGTATACCATAATTAAATATGCCATAATTGATATTGTACTTCTCGCCTTTATCCGTTAGAGATTCGTTGTACAGGAAAAGCAAAAAAAAAAACAACATAGAAAAAAAAACACAAATAAGTTTTCAGAAATTTGTAATGCCTTCTCTTTTACCATCGCATCGGTTCATTATGCAACTCTTAATTCTTTAACAGTTCATTTTGGTTATCAATAACAATTTTCTATAGCGGATTATTATAAATTTTGATAGCACTTCAAAGCACTACGTCTTCAATTCATTGGCTGATTGGTTGTGATGCCTTGTGACGAATTGAAAGTAGTAACGGTATTTAAATACAGTTAGGTGCTATTCAAACGCCATGAGTTGTATCTACTTGTATGTGGGATTTTTTCCAACTCCTTTGTTTAGCTGTAGCAATAAAATTCTGTTGGTAATTGGTAAAAGATGCGCTGGAAGCCACAATAAATTAACTAAAATACGTTACATTATAATTTTAATTGCTGTGAAGAAAAAAAACGTAAGACATTTAACTCATTCGCAGGCTATTCATATACGCTGAAGCTGTTGAGTGCAGCGAAACCTTGAAGAAATACGAAGGTTGCTACTTCAGTTTCAGATATGGCAATACCAGCGCGCATATGTCAAATCTGACATTATCTTCGTAAAGTTTGGCATTTTTATTATTGATGGTGCTGAGAACTTTTTGTAATAAGAATGCGATTTTAGTTGTTCACAGGTGCTTGAAACATTCCACTTGGCCAAGAAGTATAATTGAACCGCGTGATGGGTCGTGTGATGATTTTCTAACTTCAAACGGGATTAGACTTCCTTACAGGGCGCATGTCGTGAAGGTTGAACGAAATTGGTTGTTGTGATGGAAAAAATTGATGCTGTGGGTGAAGTGATAATACAAGTTCGTCATGTGAAATACTTCGAGATTAAAGCATGTTTTGGTACTAATGGCGCTCGCATACATTCACCATCACATAAAAATGTGGCCATCAAAAGTATTTGTTTCGCAAAATTTGCGGATCCTGCACAAAAATGACTCCTTGAAAATATATTCAAATGGATACAAGAGTGTATTAATCTTCATAGATTATTATTATTATCATTAAGCTACTGCGCACTGCGACCGAAAGAGATATTCCCTATATTTTAAAATCTTAGCATATTCTGCGATTGATTGTTCCATATTTTACATTAATTTATAGTAGTACCACCAAGGTGGTATAGCCTTTTTCTGCCTAGTGCATGCCATTTACAAAGAATGTGTTCTAAATTTTCAGTCTCCACTTCACAGAATCAGCAGATTATGGCCTCAGAGAGACTAATTTTGTTCAAGTGATATCTCAGGTTACAGTGACCTGTAAAATATCCAAATAAAAAGTCTTAAGTCTACTCTGCTGAGCGAAAGTAGCTTATCAGAAATTTCACCGTCCGGCGTTAGGAATTGTTTCGCTGAACGATAGAATTATGACAGTGTTCAACGAAATTCTTCTTCTTCCACTTTCTGAGAAATTCTTTCAAGTGACCTCATTTAAGTCCATAGAAAGGCTCATGAGCAATTTTTTAACTATATGGTCCGCCATTTCATTTCCCTCATATCCCTCGTGTCCAGGATTCCAACCTAATAGGACTGTGTTGAAGTACCCTTACATCTTAAGAAGGTTCAGACAGTCACATACCATTTTGGAGGTGATTATAGTTGATAGAAGGGTTTTCAAAGCCGCAAAGCATGCAAATGTGGGCTCCTTTAATTTTCCTACGGAGACATTCCCCCACAGATATATCGATGATATGTATCATATTTCTGCCTGGAAGATTGTTGAGTAAAAACCCATTAGAATCGATTTTTTGAATTCATGCTCATTGATTCCCGCCCCTGTTCTACCATATTATAATTCCGAGCCATCAGTAAACCATATCTGGGAGCCAGGTTTGAAGGTGATAGAATTGTTTTTACAGGTCGTTTGTTTCACTAATAAGAACTTGAAAGTTCCTGAAAAGAATGGGTTTGGGAGATAATGTATCAACCATGTAAAGAATAGGTCGAAAGTGTTCTGAGATCTTTAAATTCCCTTTCATAACCACATTTTGTGGATTAAATATAGCTTTTAATCCTAAAGCGCTCCAAGGAACTTATTTTTCAATCAAAATGGGAAGCGGTGGTATGCATAAGAGCAGACCTAATGCACCACCCGGGCATGTTTTCATTGCTCCTGTTATAGCGACACAGACGAGCCGGTACAATTTGTTGAGTGCATTTACCACCACCATGTTTTTTCACAAGTCCTTTTGCAAGCAGGGAAGGCTCTTCAGAGATAATACTCATACAATAAAAAAAGAAGTCATATTTGATTACAAATATTTTCACTTCTCTAACTCAAAAACAAACTAACAAACCTCGTATGCATTACTACTGTGGCGAGTATTGAATATGCGAACCAAAAAAAAACAAAAATTGTGTTACACTTTAACGAATAAATCGGTTAATAGCAATGAGAAACGATATAATTCATAAGCTGAAACTAAAAACCAAAAAAACACAATACATAGAAATAATAATAGAGTAGCACACACAGCCTTGAAATGTGTTCAGGCCAAGCTTCTTCTCCAATTTGTTTGAAACATTTACTACAAAGCATTTATTATAAAGCGCTGTGAGAAATATTGCAAGTTGATGGACATATCCCCGTTCATACTCGTACAGTTTGAAGCGGGTCGCGCTTTTTTACAATTATTACACGCATGTCTGCAATTCTCAGCGAGTTTATGATGTAATTATTTCTATATTATGCGCTTGCACAGTACAAATGGGTTCTTACAAAAGAGCTACATATCCCCACTTAAGGGGTCTTTTTAATTTAGATATAATTAGCAGATGAGCCACATCATGCGTTTAAGTTTTATGCGATTGCTCTATTATCTGAAATTCCCAGCAAGAATTATGGAACGAACTGCTGAGTTAATATGTGTCTAACAGCCATAGAAGATATTTCGATAAACGCTGCTCGGTAGTCAGTATCACTTACAGATTCTCCTCGGCTACGCTGATCAGCAATTAAGTAAAACTGTAACTAATTAATTTTTATATTTTAAGAACTCTGGTAAATTTATGCCATAGAATCAAGAGTGGATAATTTTGGGAATCTATGCAGCTAAAAAAATTAGCTTAAAGAGGCGAAAGGCAGACAAATCAAGGCGAATATGAATAAAAAGAAAAGAGAAGGTGAATTGCAGATGGAAGGATAATTGGTTTTATATTGATGGATAATTGGCGGTGTTAGGCGTAGAAAGGCGGCGTAAATAAATTGAGGGCAAGGAAAGTTAAATATTTTTTTCTCAATTCTTTTAAAGTATTCACTTTTTTACGTTGAATATCTATATAAAAGGTGGCGCAAAATTAATCATTCAAGTTTGTTTTTGAATAATTTTTTTACTAAAGAAAAAAAAAAACAGATTTTGAATGATGGAAATCTTTAAGTTATAAATATTAGTTTTATGCGCTCCATTGCTTGTCTGGTTCACAAGTTTCAAATGTGGTTAACTTAGGACGCCATTTGCAAAATTTTTAAATTTTGATAGAGTGATTAATTTTGCGCCACTTTGTGAATTAAGGAGAGCCTAAAAAAGATTAGGACTATATATAAATCTCACTAAGAACAAATCTAGTATGCTTCCAGGTATTCTCATTCTAAGCCTGTGAAACCATGCACACAAGCTCGAGGTATGAGCTAATGAAACTTGCCCAATTCTATGAATCATCTTCAGAAACATCAGTATACTTGCTTCTTGACTGCAATGCCATATCGAGAAGCAGAAGTAGGCGTCTCGGTCTAGTATGAACAGAATATTAGCACATGCGATCAACCCAGTCCCGTACTATTCTAGACTTCCTAGAAGAACTGGTGCTACATGAAGTATTGTGAAGAGTTGAGGCCACGATAGACCCTACAGTAGCAGTGCGTATCTTCATTTCATATCTAGCTATTGAAAATGTGTGAGTGTCAGTGACGCGGTGTGAAGATATTTTAACAAAAAAATTATTTATTTCAAATTCAGTTAGACTATGGAGGATGTATACTAGGAGGAATAGTCCGGGGATAACATATGTAGCTGTTGGGTGGTGATCGAGGGCCGTCCAATCGGCAGTACGGGCAGGTATGTCACACTAGAGGTAGTTCCAAGCTAGCACTGTTTCATTTAGTTATTGAGCAGTCAACCAAACGCTTTTATTTAACACAGGGAAGGTTTTGGCAAAGGTTAAGTGATTTCATCCAAGATCATCAAATTGTTAAGCCTGCAGCTCTTGTTTGCTCAATTCCCCATAGTTGGTGGGTGCATAACTCAACTGGGTACTAAAGCAGGTTGGAGCACCACCATCTTTGAAAGGAAACTCTAATAGTGTAACCTGTAGTGATACACAGATGGCTTGGAAACAACGAAAGGCATAGGTGCTGGGATCTAACATTCCCAAACACAGCTGGCCGTCTGAATGAGTAGTTTTCTCAGCATTTTCCAAGCGCAAAATGCCATCGGTATGCCATTTGCTTATGTGCAGAGCTCATTTTAGAAAGGAAACTCGATAATGAGCGGATTGCCATACTGAGGAACTGCACTTCGGGCTTTATCTTCCTTCGAGCTTAACTACTCGCTAGTCCTTGAGTGCATAGATAATGTAAATTTATTAAGATTACATAATCCAGTCAGGCTTATATGGGTCTCAGGACAATGGGTATACCTGCATAAGAGACACTTGATGCATTAGCTAAAAATACAGTGGGTTCGCTATTAATTCATTCCTTGCCAATAACCACAATATACCATCAAAAAAGAGTTTAAAAGCGAAGAGCTACGGCTAAGAGATATAAGCTTGCCTCAAATAATGGAGCTGTGCAATGCTAAATTCTTATTGAGAAGGTGCAATCAAAAGATATTCAGCCCTCTCATAAGCCTCCCGACGGTTAAGCTGAGAATACTCACTGGCATTCTCGCAGGTCATTGCAGCTTACGCTACAATCTACATAGGCTCGAGATATGGTCCACCAATTGCTGTCGTTTCAGCGATTAATTCCCGTAAACTTCAGTACACCTTCTTCTCGAATGTGATGCCATAGTGAGAAAAAAAGGTAGACATCTCGGCCAGAAAAAAGGCAAGTTCGCTCAGCTCAACCCAATCACATCTTAGGTTTATTTAGGAACCGGGTTTGAATGAGTATTGCAATGAGTAGAGGACACAAAAGAGCTTTATGTCGAAGTGCAAATCTCCAAGGATTTATTTCTATTTTATGCGGGCTGTTCTAATGTGAAACATACTTGAGCCCATAGGTGGGTATTCGTTTGTTGTCTAACCACACTTTGAAGTAGAGAAACCTTGAATTTCGCAAAGTCTAGCGTTCTCAATATCACAGAAAATTAAGAGTCTGCGTTTGGGTTAAAAAAGGCACTAACCCAAAAGGTAAAAAATTGTCACCCCTTTGCCTTCTGCAGAAGGAAAGTTTGGTATAACTTTTTATATTTTATAATTTTTTTTTTAAATCACAACGTTAAATGTTAACAGACGCTCAACCGGTGCAGCAGGTTAAATGTGCAGTTTATTAAAAAGCTTTGTTTTTTTTTAAGTCTAAGAATCTCGAGCAGGCTTACATAATATTTATCTTGCCTCCATCTGTCCCCCTATGAACATATTCGCTAGCTCAAATTTTAATAGTAATTAATAGAGAGAAGTGAATAGTATGTAGAAAAAAGCCTGCCTCAGAATTCTCATCTCTTCGAGCTTTAACTTATTGGCATAGCCCAACTGATATCTATCACCATTTGGATGAGTAAATGATGTGCGCATTTAAAAAAGTAGTTAATTAACAACTAATTTCTCTTAAATGCCTTAACAGCATTGAAGACGGAAGCTAAGTAGTGCAAGTGTATATGTAAATACCAGGCTTTGGAAATAATTGTTTCAAGACAGTTGCAAAAAAACAATCCAGGAAGTCTAGTTAATCCAATCATTTTATATTCAAGCAGTTTAAGAAAATGAAAGTAAAAGCTAGCGGCATCATTTTTATACATAATTTTTAACCGCACCTAAATACTTGCATTCATATATAAGTACATATACACACATAGACACATACATACATACATTCATATACATACACGTAATATATATTTGTCCCATAAAGAGGTTTTCTTATAAAATCGAATGCAAATTCAACAAAATTTTTGTTCGCTTATCACAGCAGCTGAGTTGTGCATATCAAACCGCAACTGATGAGGGTGCAAACCCGTAGAAAATCACACTCATACGAGCATAAAAATATGTATAAGCATATAGTGAAACCTCGATACAACGAATTAGAAGGTGATGACCATATAATGTTTTCTATCAGGGGAGTCTTTAAATTCATATAGGTAAGTAGAAGAGCTATCATCAAAATGGCGATTTAAAAAGATTCGAAGAAATGTGAGAAAAGAAATTTATAGGCACAGTTGGTCATTTTTACATCATACAAGTATTTCATATAAAACTTGCATAATACATAAAATAAACTCGCACATCCATTGTCAATTCGTTAAGTAGAGATTTTTGAGTGGGCAATTTGCTATGCAAAGATTTTGATAACGGTACATCAAGACGTCAATGTAAATAAAACAAGGTACGTAGGATTTTTTGAAGTGTATATTTTTTATGTAAATCATTTGATAACGGCACTCCAGACGAAATATATACAGAAAACGCTATGTAGAAATTTCTAAATTATTATTCTTTATATAAATCTCTCGATAACGGTACTATGGACGTCTATATATACCTACAGAGTAAACTATGTAGAGATTTTTGATATAGAGATTAAGCTATGTAGAGTTTTTTGTGGTGTACATTTTTTATTTTAATCATTTGATAACGGCACTCCAGACGTGGATATATACAGAAAACGCAATGTAGAGATTTTTGATATAGAGATTAAGCTATGTAGAGATTTTTGGGTGAATATTTTTTATGTAAATCATACGTTAAGGGGTCTCTGGACGTCAATATATACATAAAAAACTATGTAGAGATATTTGATAAGGCTACTCCAGACGTCAATGTATAGAGAGTAGAGATTTTTGGATTATTTTTTTTTTATGTAAATCATACGATAACGCTATTCTGGACTTCAATATATACAGAGTAAGCTTTGTAGAGATTTTTGATAAGGGTACTCCAGACGTCAATATATAGAGAGTAAGCTATGTAGAGATTTTTGGGTGA
>JAYXIM010048517.1:0-25777 GCA_037575425.1 Anastrepha fraterculus | reverse complement strand
GAGCTGAAAGTAAGCATATCAAGACAAAACTCATGCACATGGAGGCAACGGTGGCAGAACCTTAACAATCCGTTTGTATGCCAACACTATAGTAATTGTTGACGTTGAACGGTTTACTTATCTGGGCAGTGTGATAGCGCAGGATGGCGGTGCATATGCTGCCGTAGACATACGCATTAGCAAAACCCGTGCGGCCTTCTTTAACCATAAAAAAATCTGGGACTCCAATGTTACATCCCGAAATACCAATCTAAGCATATTCAAAACAAGCATCAAATCAGTCCTTCTGTACGGCTCGGAGACATGAAAAGTCACTGACATGCAATAAATTGCTCGTTTTTATTAAAAAAAGTCTAAACACAATCTGTTGAGTTTTCTGGCCAAACACTATTCCAAATGAAGACGTCTCTTTGACGCTCTCAAACAGTATGTCTATTAACTCAGAAATCAAAAGAAGAAAATGGAGCTAGATTTGCCATACGAGTACGCTTCGAAAAGGCAATACCGATATTGCGAAAATGGCGTTCAAGTGGAGTCCACAAGGGAAAAGAGCGCGTGGTCGACTAAAGATGACGTGGGTGCTAACGGTGCGTACTGAAAGCAAGAGTTTTGGTTCCTGGAGTCAAATAAGAAGTTATGCATATGACGGAAGACGTTGGAAGGGACTAGGCTCTGCCCTATGTTCTGACTCAGAGTGGAACATTCGTTTTTTTAATTTGGACATCGATTTTGAACGAATTGAACATTGAATTTTTTCAAGGAATAAATAATATGTATATAGAAAAAAATTAATACAAACAGGGGGTGAGTAAATGTACGTAAGGAACGAGTAAAGGTACGTAAGGAACGAGAGAAGGTACGTAAGGAACGAGTGAAGGTGCATAAGGAACCACGGATATTTTATGCCAAAACCCTGTCGCCCCTCGCCAAGCAATAGCAAACCTGCGAGCCTATTTCGACCATGAAACAATTTCTTATAAAACGACTCTTTCTATATAGCACTATAGCTCCTGCCAGGGTTACCAGAAAAGTCGTCCTAGGTACTTAAGTGCATTATTTCTTAGGTAATTTCTGATTAATTTGGTCATATCAGCTCATGGGGTTCGGTAAATTCCATTAAAGCCGCTAACATTAAGTACTCGATGAGTAGTATACCGCACAATGTATTCAACACGTGCCTGTGGCTACACTTCCTTCACAGTCCGTAACGCATTAGAATGTCAGCGTATTCCTCATCGGTCGGAGAAATCCTGTTCACGAGCCTATATTCCCTGGCAGAAGAAGAAATAGGCATTGTGTACACAGATCTACCCATTTCCCAAGCCAACCAAGCCATCCAGACTTTGATACAGAGCTTACGAGCTCTTGAATATTCTTTTCAACTTTTTTGTACATCTTCTCCATTAAGAAGTGACAGAAAGGGCGCTTCGAATTATCAAACTACTCAAATGCGCTTAAAATTGTAATTTACACTTGTTTTTGAGTGAAGCGCAGGGTAGATGGATCTCCATTTCTTCGAAAGCCATTTGACCCCAGTACAATAGGCGCAAGACGCAGATAGTTCTAGACAATCCTCGCCATTCAATTTCCAAACTGGTAGCTGTGCTTATCGGTCTTTCGACGATCGGCACACACACAGAAAAGCTAAGTTTACCATTTAATCGCCATTGCAGAAACTGTGGGGACCTTTCAGAGAAGGAGACCGGTGAGTACTTTCTCTGCAAATGTTCGGGCTTGGCAGCTAGACGATTAAGGTCACTGGGTACTCCATTCTTCGACAGCCGGGGTACAGTGCTCCAACCGAAATCCCATCTACCTTCTCCATTACAGCAACAGCTGTGGTTGGCTGTACGTATCTGTCACATATTGGAGGTCTCAAAATGGTATCAAAACGGCGCTTCAGAGCACCTCGCGCAGTGGTAATTCAGCCATTCCACCCACCTACCTAATTCACTTCACTTCATTAAATTCCTCACTATCTTTCTTACGGCAGGAATCCAATTGATATTCTGCAAACCACAAAATTTTTTACGCAATTTGCCAAAATTTCCGCTTGGGTGATTTCACGAACTTCGTTTGACCACCTGCATTCGAATATTTGCTCGTAGATCCAGTGTTTGTGGCAATTATTCCGGGCCATTTAGCAATTTGGCGTTTATGATTCACGAAAAATTTATTGTCTTGGCATTTTTTCCACTGATACTTAATTTGCGCAAATAAAAGAAGTACTCAAAATGCGCAAGAGGAGTTTTATGATATTGGTCCGAACAGAACCGTCGTCAAGGAGACACACAAAAATGCTTGTCAATCATATATCAAATTTATTAACTTGAATGTGTCATTTCAAATTAGCCACTTAAGTATCGATGTTGGTGGAAAACAGTCCCAAGGCGAGACCATAAAGAGACGGAAGTTTTTGAAGAGCCAAGCACACGATGCGAAGGCATGGTTTAGTTGGCGCTGCGGCACATGAAACATGCCACATGTTGTTTTGGACTAGCAATACAAGCGCGGTTCATTCTCGCTGCATTACGCGCATGTGCGACGGACCGTCATAATGCGTGCTTCGTGGTCCCTGTCGTAAAGCTTTTTTCACTTTTTCACTTTTGTTGGTCTCAGTTTTCTTCGATGGTTTCGTTCTTTGTTTGTTTTTTTGTTGTGATATTTTTTGTACGGGTAGAATGGATTTATTGATTGTTGTTGGTTGTGTAATGCCATTAAAATGTTTCACTTTCAACTTTTGTGTTTCCAGATTTTTGCGTTGTTGGATATCCGCATTTTATGTGGTGTCGTAAAAATTGTAGGAAAGCAATTAAAAAACTTTGCCTCATTGAAAAACTCAATTCCAAACCAAGCATTGAAATGGAAATTTGAGTAGACCCAGCTTGCATTGGCGCGTAAAATAATGTCAGCAATGTTGTTGGGCGTGTGGAAAAGTGATCTCAGTTGTACGGTACCGCATTTAATGTTTCTGGCGAAATTGCTTGTTTGTCCAACAACCAGCCGCCAACCACCGCCTAACGAACTAACTAAACAACTAAACGGCTAGTTAGTGCAGGGCTTATTAGCTGATCGGTCGGCCAAGGGACCTCTGAGTGCAATAAATTCATAGCGGCAACAAACGCACTTGCCTTCGCTTTGAGATCCTTTCAAGTTTCACATTTCGTTTTTGTTTTCTCATCTTTTTCTTTAGCTTTGCGTTGGCTCATCGCCTGTCTCGTATTTTCTATTGATTTGCGTTTCTTGGCTGTCGCATCTAGATATTCGCAAACGTTCCGGGCGTGGGGATAATAAAACATTTTCTATGTGCAATAAATTCAAATCTGTTGATTGTTTAGCTCATCTCAATGACTTGGAGTGCGAGTAGTTGCAAGGTTTAAACTTTGCTAGTTAGCCAGGCTGCTTTTGTTGAGGCATCTTCTTTGCCTTTTGGCGGATATCAGCAGATTTCATTTTTTCAAATAAGTCATAGAGAGCGAAAAGTGGCCTGTTGGAAAGCTTTGTCTATTTAAGCTTGCGTGTTTATCGAGCAATAGTAAGGTTGCAGCAACGTGGGAAAGCGATGACACTCTAGTTAAGGTGGGGGAGAGAAAATATGTCGATTGTCGATACGAGGATTTTCTTCGTCTCCTTCTGCAGTCACACAGCTTGTGAACTCTAATGTAAAAAAAAATACCAGTTGCCTCCTTACCATGGGAAATTGACGATTTACGCAGTTTCAGACTGTTCCTCTGCACCCGGTTCTTCCATTACGCTTTTGTTGTTCATACAATGGGTGCCAAATCGAAATATATTGAGTTGGAAGATCTCAATACTGTAGGAATCAGGGACCTTCAGGGATCAGGAAATCTAAAGTTTCGAAAGGACTTACATTAGTTTTAGAAGAGTTAACTACAAGTTTCCTATGTGATATCACAATGAGATACGAGCGAGAGTATTTCCCATAGTGGACAATCGCTACCTAACCTAACCTACTATTATTATTGTTTTGAGGCCACTGCGGATTGCAACCAAAATAGAAATGTTGTCCAAAACCTGCTGAATTACTCTATATTTTAAGGCTTTTTAAAAATTTTAGCACAATCTGGGGTTTATTGTTCCATAGTTTGCATGGAGGTACAGCAATACCACCAAGGTACTTTAGTCGTTTTCAGTCTAGTGCAGGACATTTACAAAGAATGTGTTTTGAAATTTTCAGTGCCCATTTCACAGAATCGGCAGATGATGGTCACAGAGAGGTCAATTTTGTTTAAGTGATATCTGCGGCTACAGTGGCCTGTAAAGTAACCAGTTTAAAGGCTTAAGTCTACTCTCCAGCGTGAAAATAGCTTATCAAAAATTCCTCTGTCCGGCGTTAGGAATTATTTCGCTTGTCGGTGGCCGATAGAGTTTCGCCAGTGTTCAACGAACTTCTTCACCTCCCACCTCCTGAAAAGTTCGTTTATGTGGCCTTCTGTAAGTCCACAGAAAGGTTCAGGACTGACTAGGGGCATGGCTAGATGGTCAGCTATTTCATTTCCCTGTTTGACTGCCCAGACTTCAGCGCCATAGAGAAGCATTGGAATGAGGAGCGTCTTGTAGAGTGTAGTTTTCGTGCGTCGAGAGAGGGCTGTACTCTTTCGGTTGTGCAATATATGTATTTTTCTGGAATAATCCCAGTTCGTTCTCATCTTTAACCGAACTGGTATAGTGAGCCACTTTTGTTTGCCGAATAAGATTTTTACTTCCAATTACCAACCGAGCCCACAATAGCGGAAGGAAAAATTATGGACAATGTACTGAACCATAATTTTCGCCAAAAATCGTCTTCTCTTCCTACTCATCCTCTACTGTTGCCACGTGCCTCAGCAAAGTAAATATGAAGACATTTACGGCCAAGGACAATGTCCGATGGATTAACCGCTGGTAATAGCCTCACTTTGCGGTACTTAAAAACACAACGGATCAAGTTAATGCGTTGATCACCGACCCAAGGATGCTAAAATCAGCTTTGGTACTAATCGTTAATGTGGCATGCACACACTAGCCACCTTAGTAGGTCTCGCGGTCCATCTTCACCTCTGCTGGTCTTTGGGTTTCGGCACCCAGTTCCATTGCAACTCTACATTGAAACGAAATGGCTCTACCAGCCTTTGAGCTTTGCTCGTCAGTCGGTTCTACGTTACCGAAATTATGAAATTAATTAAATTGCTTACCAAAAAAATTATTAAATATACTCGTAGGTACTAATTTTGAACTACCTCTGACCATCGTAAAGTATATGGAATATACAACTGTCTATACCTCGGTGAAATAAATGAATGCATTTTTGGTAAATTCATCGGAAAGCGTCAGTTGTTCTTCCTTTTTAAAGCTAACTAACATCGATTAGAAGCACTAAAGGCTCTTAGCCTCTCTCCCTTCATCAGCTGATACCTGATCGAATACTTTAAGAGCTGGAGCAACTTTATTCGTTCACAAGACAGTTGTTCCATCAAAATTATAGGTGCCTTGGCGACGCATTTGATATTTCAAAATCTGGCGTAAATCCCTCGTGACCTCTTTCTTTTCCATACTCCAATAATCTCGGCCTTTATTGTCATCATTCTTCGTCTATGGCATGCAATGCGATCGATATACGAGGGTTATTTCAAAAGTCCGTGCAAAGTCAGAGAGATGGCACTACTGGCATTCGAGATTAGGTTTAATTGGTAGAATCTCTTGGAAGAACACACGCCAAGTTTCAGTCAGATCGGTCAGTTTCTTTGTGTTTGGTATTCGTTTTAATCGAGGAAATCGAGTGATTTTCCTTTTCGATGACTACAACGCACCAGCTCACGCGTCGGCATTTGTGGGCGCAAAATTAATGGAAATAAGATTCCAACCCGTTTCACGTCCTTTCTGTTCTCCAGATTTGGGAGCCTCGGATCCCTGGGACAATTATTTATTACCCAATTTGAAGAAAGGGATGCCTGGAGAAATATTTGAGTCAAACGATGAGATGATAGCTGCAGGCTAATCACCTACCCTGGCAGAAATCAAAAAAGATTAACGAAACCAACGCAAGACAAGTCTTGTCGAGGACTTATTCTCCCGAGAGGAGTGAAAAAGAAAAAAAAAACACAAACAAAATTAGATGATTGCAGAAACCAATGACAACATTTCAGACTCAAACAAATCCTATTATTTGGAAGGGGTCAACAAACGAGTAAAGGCGTTGGACGAAGTGTATACGCCTAAAAGGAGACAGGCTTACCCCAAACAATGAACTAGTTTTATTTTTGCACGGACTTTTCGGCCGTCGCTCGTAATGAGAAACTTATAAATCACGTTTTTTCGGTGGATAGTGCGGTTTAGTATGAAGAGTGGGTTGCAGTAGTAGTCGCTAGATCCAACGACATTACAGAAGTTGGAAAGTAAGAATGCATACTTTGGTTGAAGATGAAGGCCTCTTCATTTCACATTTGCCTAAGCTCTTCCACGTTGAAAAATATATGCGAATATTGCTTTCACTACAAAAGTTCTTTGTTTCTAATAAAAAAACGAAAACCTCACCCTTTCCTTGAAGTCTCCCTCGAGCCTTCTGGACTACAATCTTACCTGCCAACTTCTTCAATGCCAATATCTCTGCCGACATTTGTCTACAGTAAATGTCTGTGTATTTCTATGTCCGAGTATTTGTGTGCCTCGCATTGTAATTACAAATAATAATTCTACGCTCGTTTATCTTCGAGCTTTATTTATGTTTACGTAGAGTATGAAATGAACAGCAACAACAACAGCACTTAAAGCTGTAACGACAGCAAATCGACAAAGTGCAATTTATGCGCGTTTCCTGGCCGTCATTCGAAGCTGCATCCACACAGCTGCAAATCTTCATTTTTTTCTTTCATTCCGCTTAAAATATTTATCATTGTTTTTACCTTTAATAAAAAGCCATCTGTCGAGTGATAGTCGTCGTTGTTGTATATTGCGCAACAATGCAAACATTTGCCCCTCTCGATTTCGATATTAGATACTTGTGCGCATTGCAGTTGGCCTTCAGGCTTAAGCAAGAATATCTTCCTTTTTGCCATTAGTTACCTGCTGATGCCCTCTAGCGTTGGCCGATCAAAGCAATTCGTCGATCACGTAGTTATATTAGAAAAGTAAAACATCGAAAAAAAGACACAAGTGGCATATGGTGCACTCCAAGGGAATAACAAAAAGATCACATGGAAAATAATTGGTGAAGAAAGATTAGATGGAAAAAGTATGAAAGCAGTCTGCACTGAAAGAGAGACGTAAATAAAAATGAGCTTAGAGGCTGACTAACCAAATTCTTTTAGAAGCTTTGGACAGGTCCGAGACGTTGTGTAAATGACGATTCCAACAAAAAGTGCGATCGTTTGCCAAAGGTTATCAACATGAGTAATAGAAGAGCTTACTTTTAAGCAATACTGAGTAGATTAGATCCAAAAAAATTATTCAAGAAAAGTTAAGGAAATCTTATGGGGGCCGATTTGGTTGGTGAGTAACTATCTGGGTTTGAAGTACATTGGGAAAATGAAGAGAGATTTTTTCAATAGCAAAAAAAATTTTGCTTCTCTTTCGAATAGCCAGACGACCATCAAATCAAGAGGGCAGTTATGCTAAGCACATAAGTTGTTCAGGAATACCTCGTAGCTCTAAATAATATTAGCACCGCCTTCAAGGACATAGAGATATTGAAGGAAATTGCGAGGCCGATGAGCTAGCAGGAAAGGGTACTAATATTCCTCTACTTGAAAACTGAGATAGTATTGCAATTCCTATGGTAACCCAGTACAAGATTATGCAGGTTCTGCTGTGATGAAGAGGAGTCTATGGAACACTTAATTACCTACTGTGGGGCATTAGGCCACAGGAGACACAGAACCCTGGGCTCATATCTACTAGAGAAGGAAGACCTACAAGTGCTCCCTCCTAAAGAGCTGGTTCGATTCCTCGGTATACTAAATAATTATAATTAAGTAATTAGGGGCGCACAATAGATCAATCTGGTCGCAGTGCATAAAGGTCTTAGCCTAGTCCGTACAACCATTATCATTACCATGGCAACCTGCAAATTAAGTATAAAAAATAATATTCAAAAGGAGGCCAATAGGTCCTGTAGTGAAGAAAACACTTACATTACAACCCGGCTAACATAGCTGCAAATAGATAGGAAACGGTCAGGAGAATTGCCTAACCTCTCAAGAGAGAACATCCCAAAGGTCGTAGCTTGTGTTACCGATCATTGGCTGCTACATACATAGTAGATACTTTTCTAGACTAGGAGTATTTCTGGGAGGAGACGAGGAAGAGGAAGAAACAGTAGAACACTTCCTGTATAATTGCCCAGTCTGAGCTAGTAGTAGAGCAAGGCTATTAGGAAACTACCTTTTATCTCTCCTCTAGAACTATCCGGTGTTGGAACAAAACCTATCCTACGCTTCATAAGAGCGTCGCAATTCTTCCAATGATGACTAAACACTGAGGTTCCCGTGTTACACAGTGGTACCACAACGGACCTACATCGTCTAAGTGAATTGGCTATGCTAAACGGACTGCCACAAAAACCTAACCTAACCTAATGGCTTCTCGACAAGCGATAGCAAATCTACTTACGCATTTCGGTCATGGGAAAACTTCCCATAAGAACCATCTGCTGCTTGGTGGCTACATAAACCGCTAGTTATTGCAGTTTCAGTCGCCTATGGCAGTCGTTTGTGACCACTCAGTCTGCCAATTGACTTGTCTGGATGAAAAGGTTCCAAAGGTATTCAAATGTGGGTAGATATAGGATAGGTGCTCTTAGCTATGGTATCTTTCAATGATTGGTGGCACATCTAACTAATTCTCCCTGGCTTGAATGGCCTTCTATCCCAAATGGATTTATTTAGAATAAATATTTTGAAAGACTGAACTTCGCAGAATTCACTCTTAGATCGCAAACTCCTCAGTCGATACTTCGGTCTGCTTCGAGGTCATTTGTAGGCCAACATATGACCATATTGCTACGTTTTGAGTCCTCGCTTATTTCAAATGGATTTACATCAAATAAAATTACCCGGATCTGGGTAAAAACCCCATATATGACCGATTCTATGTCAAGTGTCAATTTGAAACATTAACTGGTGGATAATTTTGGCAGGTAATGGCAAACCTCCTAGTGTATTTCTGCCATGAAAAAGCTGCTCATAAAAACCATTTGCCTGTGGAATAACATCAAGACGCTCGCCACAATTAGGAGGAGGAGCTTGGTCAAGAAAAATAATAGGGGTGTACGCGCCAATAATTTTATTGGCTTTTGAATAAACTTATTTGAAGAAAGGTCTTCGAGGTGAGGTAAGAAAGAAATACAAATGCCAGCCATTTCTAAGACGTTAGAGTTAGACCCCAACTTTTAGGTCCCTTTCTTGATGGAATTAACCACAGAATGTAACCTTCAAGTTTCTCTAGTCGGTAGCTAAAGCTCTCTTGAGTAGTATCACAATGAGCTAGGCGACGCAAGCCGCCGTATCTTTAAATACAAAGTTTCTCAAATACAATCACTTCAATCGTGCCAAGCCTAAGACATAGGGTGGCGAACCCTTATTCTGCCGCCAACTGGATGTTAAGTCTTAGTACCAGTTATGAATTTATGTCATGGGTTTGGTTGAAGTGACACGGGCTTGATTGGCTGGTTGGTTGAAGTGGTGATTCTTCCAGAATCCAACTAGCGCTTCCACACTATTTTGCTGCTTGTTTAGCGGTTATTTACAGAAAGATAATACCCCAAACAACTGTTCGAGACCCTCGAAAAGTGGTTTGCCCAGGGTTGACATTATCTTCCTCCACAGAGCAGGGCATTCACAGAAGAAATGGAAAATCGTTTTCTTTTTTCTGGCTTTTTACAACTGTGACTGTGTGTGTGTTGCCTATTTTGACTGCTTGTTCTCCGGTAGACCAAACGCCAGTTATGACTGTCGTGAGTCTTTAGACGTCCCTCCGTTTTATGTTTATCAATGGTGACGTTTGTTTGAGGCAGTAGGTGGACCATAACGTTCTGCTAACTTTGTAAGTCGTCTGGTCTCACCATCTACAATCCGCGATTCGGAGGAGTTTTGCATTCATGATTCGTACGGTGGAGGAAGTCTCTTTTCGGATCTTGCTAATTTTTTTAACTTGACTCTGCAAAATCGCCCAGTGACCTTCGGCCTGGAAACACAGTTACATGATTCCCTTCTTCGGAAAGGGCGATGATAAACTGCAACTATTTACTTGGCTTCGAGCTAAAACTTTTTACTAAAATATTACCTGACTATATTGCGCAAACTGGCATTGCAGAAGAGCAACAAGGATTCAGATGGAACAGATCGATAGTTGATGCCACCTTTATCTTGCGCCAACTCGTCGAAAAGGCTATTGGTACAAAAAATCAGATTTTTTATGTTTCATCGACCTGACAAAAGATTCTGAAAGGTTTTTGCGTAAAAATTCTCGAAATACGCTATCTTGACAACAATGTTCTGGTAGTAATTAGGAATCTCAACACCGAAAGCATCACTTCCGTCAAGACTAATAATGAAATATCAACCCCTGAGCCCTATACTATTCAATCTGATTATAGACGAGATAATATCTGCTGTAAAATCTACACGAGTAAGAGGGTATTTGCTGGGAAATGAAATCAAGGTAATGTCGGACAACGAATATGCCCTTCAGTGCATGTTGTATGCCGTCGAGAAAGGTGATTCTGCATTTAACATGCAGATATAGGTAGGTAATACGATGCTCTTCGTCTCGTTCGCCAATATCTAAACAACCGCTCAGGAGTAAGCAAGCAGTACATGGAAAGAGTATCGAACAGGTTATGGAATTCTGCTACCTGGGTACCATAATTACATTACCGAAAGAATCAGCCGATGCAAACATCCACATGAATAAAGTGGCACGAATTTCTGGATGCTTACGCAATTTAATAGGGCCAAATAAGCATCTAAGCTTAAAAAGCAAAGTTCGAATCTATAATACATGTGCCAGTACTCACCCGAGCAGATTCAACTGCAACACAACAAGCAATGACCAAGGTTAAGATGACAGCATTACGATCAAACACAGAACATACCCGCAGAGACCGTTTGCGAAACGAAGATATTAGAGAGATATGTGACACGCAAGACATTGTCAGCGATTCCTCCTGAGGACGAAGAAGGGAGTGGAAAAATCACATGCTACGCTTGACAATAGGATGGCTAAACCTGCAATGTTGGGAAAACCGAGGACTACTAGGCCATCGGGACGCCCTTCCAAATGCTGGAATGAGTGTTGGACATTCACCTCTAACGATAACTGATATTTACTTACTTATGTTCACTTATTTTTTATTTACAATCAAACTAATTATATTTCTTGTATAAAATTGTTGATGATCCTATGATAAAGAAGAAGAAGAAGAAGAAGAATAAGAAGCATTCTTGATTGCACTCAGTGGTGTAAATACCGATTCAGCAAGAATGTTACTTAGGCAGTTCTCTTTCTTACCAGTTTATCCGCTTTTTCGTTATCTTCAATAGTCCGATGTCCGGGGACCCAGATTAAAATATCATTACAGTTTTCTCTCAAGGAGGTAAGGCTATTCCTAATTTGTGCCACAGAGTATGTCCAATAAATTTTTTAGTTGATTAAACTACATAATTTAAATTTGAAGGCTGGCCATTCACATAAACTACAAATTTATATATTTCAATAAGCTGGTTTGAAGTAACTTTCCCATAGGCATTCCTGATTCTGGCAAAGCTCAAGACACTCTAAAATAGTTTGAGCTTAAATAGAAAGAAATCAAAATAAGGAAATAGTTAATGGAACCTTGAATGTGTACTATGTTTTATAAATGCGGTAATATTTTTTTTTTGCTGTGCACATTTTTGGCATTTGTTCTTCTGGTCAACTTTTTGGTTGAACTCCCATAACAAAGGGGAATATTTTAAATATCAGGAGCAGAAGCGCAACGTTACAACTGATATTACAACAAACATGAAGAGAGAAAATAATACAAAAAATGGTAAAAAATAGAGAAAATTAAAAAAAAAATGCGGATAAAGCAACAACAACATAGTACATGTGAATGCCACTAGAAAAGGCTGATGCTCGCCATCCGGTGAAAAGGATTATTAAAATCAACAAAATAAATCGCCATTTATTGGCAATGAGCAAAAAGTGCAAGGGACTGCAGCGTTAGCTTGGCTGTGAAGGTAGATAACAAAAACAAAAACACAATAGCAATTGAAGCAGCCAACAATGATAACAATAATAGCAACAATGCGAGCGTACGGCAGCAATATTATGGCGTTTAATAAGCCAATATGCGGACGTTGGCTGTTGCAGCAACATAAACAACAACAACAACAACGATAATAATAATAGTAGCATAAGCAAAGCATGGCAGTAATGCAACAGCCGCCACGCAGCCACAGCAGGGTAGGGCTAGGCATGCAACAACCTGCTGTAAGTTGGCATTATTATTATTTTGTTGGCTGGTTGCTGGTTGACTGCAATTTTTTCAGCATTGTCTGCTGCTTTATGCCTTCCACTTTTTCGTCATTGCGCCTTCGCCGACCCAGCTAGTCAATGACATTTTGGCGCATCTTCAGCGCGCGTGCGCGCAGCAGCCAAGCGTGCCACTGGAGAATAAGGATTGCACGTAGCACCGCTTTGAAGCCCTTTATGCCAGGCATAAAAGCTTTAGCCTCTTCTAGAGGCTGCCCGAAAGCAACCACAGCACAAGGAGCCGGTACAGCAGCAGGAGCAGAGGCAGAAGCAGAGGTAGGAGCAGAGGTAGGAGCAGAGACAGAAGCAGAGGTAGGCGCAGGAGTAGGTGCAGGAGCAACAGCAGTACCAATGCTACCATGAAATCCTATAAAATTGTTATCTTAATGGCTTTTATGTTAGTGAAATCCTAAAACAAAAACTCAACTAATAATAATAATAACAACAACACGAATAGCAATCGCAAAAATATAATGCAGTTTATATTGTTATAGCTGTTGTTGTTAGGATGCCGCTCACGCCACAGCTAGAGCCCGTGCGCATGGCATGCGCTTTTGCGGCAACGTCTGCATTTGGCATAAATTTTCGTGCACAGCGCGCATGCGCACCTTCCTTTTGCTGCTACACCATTTTTTGTGTTTTTTTTTTTCATTTCGCTTTTTTTTCTCTTTTCTTTTATTTGCTTCGTTATTGAAAAGTAATCGCTTCAATGGCTTTGCCTGCCGTATTAGGAATATTTATCGTTTTTAGTTGTCTGTGCTCTGTACGCCGTACGCAGGAGCGTTGCTCTCCTCTGGTCAGTGAGGAAGTGGCAGCAGGAAGGAACAACCTACGCTGCGAAGGGACGAAAGTGTTGCAGTCCGGCGGCAGCCTGCGCGTGCGCGAATGTATGAATTTCATCAATAAGTCAATGGATGCAGAGATTACTATGTGTTGATTATAAAACACATAGGGAAAGAAGAAATTTATTGACAATTAAGAGGGAGCGGCTTAGAAACTAATAGAAAAACGATTGTGAATCAACTGACGTACAAACAATTTTATTGCGTAGATTTATGGCTCGTCAGTTTGGCTCAACTAAGAGAATATTTATTTATTCTATTTTACTCACTCCCATTTTATTCCGTTCCATCTTAGTTCGTTCCACTCCAGTACGCTCCAAGAATGATAGTACCAAGACTGCGCTCATCAGAGAGTGAGTGACGTCATATTAGAGTAGTTGTGCAGTGCTGCGAACCCTCTTCGCAATAAAATTTAGTGCTTTTTTATACCCGAAATGCGCACAGTTTTGAGTTTGGTGTTGGTTTCTTTTTTAGTTACCAAAGCTACCAAAGTTGTAAGTTAACAAAAAATTGTATAATTAAAAAGGAGACTGAAAAGGAAACTCTTGAGTTTAAAGTCTTTGCTGTCAAAATAGTAGCGATATTGAAAATTTGTTGTTTCTTATAATATCAGGTTGATGTTTTGAAAGTGCATTTTTTGCTTTTGAGGTTATGCCAGAATATTGGGTCTTCTGCTCTTCACTCTTCTTAACATTTAAAACATTTTTATAAATTTTTAAAATGGATCTGAATTTACTAAAAGCTAATTAAAGAAATAGATATATACGAGGGTGGTTCAACAAGTATCCGTGTTAGAAATGAAGACACCATTTTTTTCAATTTTTTTTTCTTTTTAGAAGGATAGACTTCTCCCAATGCTCCGGCCATTTTTGTAACCCCTCCAAAAACTAGGATTTGTGAAATTCTCCAAAAAATTACTCCGTTTCGGCGATGACTTCCTCATTTGAACTAAATGTTCTTCCAGCGAGCCATTTCTTTAAGACAGGGATCCAGAAACGGTCGAAGTGAGACAGATCAGGTGAATTTGAGGGTGCGACAGAAATTCATAACGCACTTCATTCAGTTTGGCGAAGCCAACTCCGAATGAATGTGCCGTTATCGGGGTGAAACAGCACCATCTTTTCGCCAAATCCGGGCGAGTCTCCTTAAATTTTTTGGGAAAGCGGTCCTGTAACTCACTATAGTGCCCAGTGATATTTTTTTCTTTTGCCTTTCTTAAAAAATTCATAAGGATGACACCGATCGAATCCCAAAAAAATCGTCGGCATGACTCTCACGGCCAATGGGACTATTCTTTCAGTAAATCAATAAAAAATTGGTATTTTCTCTTCTTTAAATAGGCATTTTATTGCTTTTTTATATCCAAAACCAGGCAACACTGCAGTTGCGAATGAGAGAGATATTAGACAGTTCGAAGGAGAAGAAGAAGAACAAGCTAGGAAAAAATGTAAATAAAGAGAAGAAATGTGGCACACAAACAACACACGAATAATCACTAATACCAACAATAATCCCAATCACAATCGCCGACGATGTGACCAGATAATAAGAAAGTAAAGTCAAATAAAACTGAGTGAATTATAGAATTAATAAAAAAAATTATATTTTACATAATTATATACATCACGTTTTAATTAGAAGAGGCTAGAAAAATATCAGCAAGACAGAACTGAAACTCCGAGGCAAGAGAACCAAAAATATGCTAAATCAATTTACGAAAATGATAATCTGGTCACACTCATCAACAATTTCCCTAAAATGGCGCCACGAAAATCAGCTGATATTGTCAAATTCGCTGTATACAAAGCAAGACGCTACATTATAGGTTTCATTGTCGCGCAAACTAACGGGTGATTTTTTAGCTATTATCTTTTTAAACAGTTGGTTTAAACAGCTGACGCACGTTTCGTGTTTTGTTTCACTGCCAAACATCTTCAGTTTGGTCTATAATTTAACCATGAATCGTCTTACAAACGAACAACGCCTGCAAAGCATTGAATTTTATTATAAAAATGCGTGTTCTGTTAAGGGGGAAGCCTGGTTTGTAAGGTAAAAAAAATCTATTTTTTTTTTCGTTTTAAGCGATTCCTAATATTGTATATTTCAGAATATTCACACAAAGTTACAAAGCCTAATTCTCAATATTTCCGTAGATACAAAGCCAAAGGTAGTCGAGCGTTAGGTAGTTACGCTGTGACCGGACAGCTATAGTACAAACTTTATCTTCTTTTCTCGACTTTTCATTTTTATGATTTCTTTGAATTGGCGTACATGAATGAAAAAAAAACTAATGAACCTTTTGAAATGAATCATAGCTTGTTCCCTTCAGTATTAAATTCTCTTCTATTTGAACTAACAACATAGATTAAAAAAATTTTTCAAGATTTTTATACCAAGTTGAAGTGAATTTTTTTTTATAGAAAGACATTTTTTTCTTTAAAACCTCCAAATAGTTGACATTTTGGAATTTCTCTCAGTTTTCTTAGTTCATGTAGAATAAAAAATCATGATAATTAGTAGTCCATTTGAATTTTTTGCTTTAGATAATAATTACGAGCTGTATCTTGTACGCCAGTTGGAAACTCCAGCATTGCAGCGCTCTACTAATTTCTATGTTAAACATTTTTTCAACTTATTTTAACCAGTACACAATTTTTTTAAACTTTTTAAATGTTTATTAAGAGATAGAAAAAACTTTGCAGTGCTAAATTAATTTTTTCCTTAAAAAAAAATCGCAAAGAGATGCAATTTTTAGACCTCATAAACCAGGCTCCCTCCTTAAGGAAGTTTATCGCGCGCTTCTTCCATTTTATGGTCAGTTTAACGACCCACTGAAGCGGCTATTCGAGCTATTGTGACTAAATTTAGAAACCACCAACACGCTTACATAGTGTGCGAACTGAAGAAAATATCGCAGCTGCGGATCCTTATATTATGAAGTCACTTTTACTTCACTCGTACGAATAAAGTTGGAGTATGCCGTCTTTATTTGGAGGCCTTATGAATAGTGCCGCATCAATAGACTTGAACGTATTCAAAAGAAATTTCTTTGTTTTGCACTCAGATCGTTGAATCTGATTCCTTCTTATAATGCATTACTAAACTTAAAATCGTTACAAAGTAGAAGGACTTTCGATATTATAAATCAGCAGTTGGTAGTGACCCAAAAAACCATTTCCAAACATTTGACCAACCCATTGCAATCCATTAATATTTTTTGTTTATCATTTTCATTTATTGGGTCGCGCGGAAAGTAATTTCGGTTTTTCTTGACAGAGGATTTAATTGCATTTTTTCACAGCTAACTTCACACTTAAGTCGCATTGGCATTATATGCTTTGACAGCTGATATAGCAAGGCTTGTGTGTGAATAAATTCAATTGATTTTACGCAGTAGTTTTTCGTCGGTGCCCTTTTACAATGTGGATCAATAAGCAGCATTTTCGCAATATTTTACATTTTTACCATAGAAAAGGTGGAAATGCTGTTCAAGCCTGAAATAAATGAGCCGATGTGTTTGGAGAAGATGTGTTGACAATACGCCACTGCCAGAACTGGTTTGCAAAATTTCGATTCCGCAATTTTGATGTTGAAGATGCACCACGTTCTGGAAGGCGGGTTGGAGCTGATAAAGACGCGATAAAGGCATTAGTTGATACAAACCGTCGAATAGCAACACGTGAGATCGGTGAGAGATTAATTTTATCGAATTGGTTTTTGTTTTATTATTATTGTTTAATTAAATATTTATTTATTATACGAAAATCTTCTTCTCTTCACCACAAAAAAAAACGAAATTACTTTCCGAACAACCCAATAATTTTTCCGATTTTATTCCATTGCATTCAATTTGTTATTGTATATCAACTCAGATTGATCCACCAATGCGAGTATGACTTGAAATTTTAGCGAATTAATAAAAAAGCTGGGAAACGCCATATCTCTAGCAGGCATTCTAACCAAAGCAATATTCCAAAACTTGAAAACTTCAAAGGAATACTTTCACGACCACAGCAATAAATTAACACCTCCGCATCTAATGAACCGTTTCTTTGAAATAAAAAAACTAAAAATAAAGCAAAATTAGAAATTAAAAAAAAAAAATTTAAAAAAAAATTAGAAAAAAAAATATTTAAAAAAAAAAATTCTTCAGTTTAGTTCATATCAGAACACACCTATAAAGCTCTGAGGCAATCACTTTTATTTTAATTTTTTTCAAAATTTTGAATCCTAACAAAAATTCAGCCTGTACTCATTCACTCAATTTTGAATCCTAACAAAAATTCAGCCTATATACAACCTGCGTATCCGTATCCATTGAAAGCGATAGCTACATTTGCACCTCTTCTTTCTGCCACCGACAGCAGCCTTCACCAACTTCATTCATTCATTCATGACAATGTCGGCGCCTATTTTCTTAGAAAACAACACCTTTTTTCTACTGGCGGCTGTTGCTGGCGGTACACGACGCAAAACTGTAGCAAAGGTCTTGAAAAAAAAAAACGATTGCATTTAATGGAAGCAACCAGCCTTTGTCATCAGGTAAACATTAAAGCGATTGGCGTACTCTTGTTTTTATTAATTTTATTTGCAACTTTTATTATTCTCCTTTCCAGCCGAGACGAATAGCCGTATATGGCCCTAAAGGGCTTGTCACCTGATGCAGGTAAAGCTGGCTGCAGGCGCTGGCTCAATTCGCCCGGCACAATGGCTTGTGCGTATAGGTGAAGAAAAAAGAAATAATCAAATGACCAACATTGTTATAAAACTGAGCAAAAGCTGAACAAAATAACTGAAATACTAAGTTTCAAGTAAGAAAGAAATGCGAAATAAAAAGATTATCCAGTTTTGTGGGGTCAGAAGTTCGTTGCTTAAGTCTCTCGTTTCGTTTAATGTTGTTGTGCGCTTTGTTTGTGAAATCTATTTGCATGGCTGTGTAACAGGCATTCGTGCATGTATTCAATCTAGTCACGAAAGGTGTAGGTTTTGATGAAAATTTATTTCAAAACTTTTAGCTGAATGCTTAAAAAGTTCTTAAAGTTTACATAAATGACGAATGATTTATTTTGCAGCGAACAACGCAATTTTCATAAGCCACACACTTACTATATATAAAATCTGTTGAAAATTAAAGCAACTTCTTTGCTGTAAAATAATAATACTAAAAATTAAAGCGCTTCTGGGCACTCTTTTGCCGTCTAGGAGACTTTAAGCAAATATTGATGCAATTAAAATTCGGCTTTTTGTTTTTTTGTTTGTTTGCTGTGTCCACCTTTGATGCCTTAATTATAGAGTCACAGGAAGTCGCAGAAGTTAAAATTTGATTTATGTCAGAATTAGTTATAGAGAGTCTTTTTGGCGCATCGCTGTGTGTGGTCGCAGCAGGTAAGAAAGTTTGTACCCTTAAAAGTGCAACTTTATTTATCGCACCGCTAAATTATGAATGGAGAACAAGAGCCGATAGGCAAACAGGCAACAGCTTAATATTTTGCTTCTAACTTCAATTGTTTCCTAGAGTTCCACTCAAAAGGAACTAATTCGTATACATACCCGTTCATAAATGTTCAAGGAAAGGCAATACACAAATAAATCTGTATAACATCAGTGCTTACATTTTGGTTGCCGGTTTAATATTCAAAACAAGACAATGATTTATTAAAAGGACCACCCAAGTATATTGAAGATACTTTATAATGCCGACTGAGCGTAGTACGAGTATCGTTCTTGTGTTGCTTCCATCTCAAGTGTGGCAGAGCATCTGCGCCACCTACGCAGAAGTTCGTACAGGTTTTTATTAGTATTTGTTGTTGTATCGACCATTTTTTTCTTATTACTTGCTTATTTATACAATGACATAAATGACTTTTAGGAGCTTAGCAACACTGCGCAACAAAATGAAAAAAATTGTAATTTCAATCCCCGGGGCCTTATAGTATTTTTCTGATAGATTATGTAAAAGAAGAAGACACGTCTTTTATGAAATATTTGAGTGCATTTAAAGTGAATTTTTTGCCACCTCCAAGTTTACAGTTCTCATTTTCATTATACGAAAACTTAATTAAATTAAAATTTGAATAGTTGGAGCCAAGAAGCACCAAGAGCACCTAAAACACTCAGGCTAAAAAACGCATTATATTTAGAGCTTTGGAAAGAGGGTAGATAGCGAAAGAAGAAAGGAGAAAAGTATCAGGGAAAGAGATAGGAAAGAATAGAGACAGAGACAGAGGTCCTGTGAGAATTTTCCTGATTCTTTGGCAAATCTGTAAATAACCTACAGTTTGGGAGAACGAATTTTTCTCATCTCACGACATCGTAACCTAAAATTCGTAGCCTTGCTCTAGCAAAAGCAAGACACTCACAGAGAAAGTGCTCAGCGCTATCAGCTTCCTCTAAGAAAGACAGGCACATCGTCTCCTCATATGCGGACCCCATGGGCTGTGTCCTGTAATAATACCGACCATCAACGGAACGTATTTCCTACCAAGTTTTAGTAGACATTTTGAAAGTTTTCTGTTCGAACTGATTCCGATTATTGCCTCTGCCCCTTATGGGGGAAACGCTGATTCACAGTTGGCCAATTCCTCGGCAATTTCATTTCCTTGAACACCGGAGTGTTCTAGAACCCATATATGTAAGTACAAGCTTATTCTGTCTTGCGACAGAATTAAGTTTCTTCTTACATTATTAAATAATCTTTGAGGTTTGCTTTGCGATCTCCAGTGGCTTCAGTGCAGCCTGACTGTCACTGAAAACTCCAATCTGTTTCCCGCTCCATCTCCTCTCGATATCCATTCGGCTACTTTCAGGATGGCAAAAATTTCCGTTTGGAAAACAGCTACCATTCATTATATGATAAGAATCTAAAATCTTATTATGAAATGTTGCTTAATTCGTGCTTACTTTTAATTCGTGCTATACAACTTGAAAATCCCCTTAACAATTCTTCTTTTTTCATTTTGTTCCACTGCGTAAATGCCAACATGATTTTGGTCTTTCTCGTAGAAATGGATGTTATAAATAACATGAAAAGACCAGTTTTCTCCATTCATTGGTTCATTCGGAGCTCTCCACTCATTCGCCTGATGTCTGGATTGCTTATCTTACTTATAAACCTACGTCTCGTCTCCAGTAATGATGCGTTTCTTGAATTTTTGGTAGGATTCAGCATTGAAAATCATATCTTTGGAGGTATCTTCGCGGCCTCTTTTCTGCATGCAAATCAGCCCTTTTGAGACCAACTTTGCAGCAACACGGCGCATCTCCAAGTCATTTACTATAATGCCCTGAGCGGATCCACAACATCCATTAGCAATGTTCAAGTCTTCTGCCAGTTCTATTGCTTAGCTTTTCACTTTCACTTTATTGGCGTTTTCATCAGCTTTCGATGTTGATGGCCTGTCTACCACTACGTCTCTCATCCTCGATGGTCTCACGATCTCTTCTGAGACGTTCATGTCACTCGTAGTTTTCGCACCATTGAATCCATTTTTAACTCAAAATTTATAGGCAGATTTACTCAAAACGGTAGAATTTTTACAAGTGCCAAGCAACAGCGATACAATTCTTTGATTTTTTTGATCAGGCCGCTGTAATCGCAGATGGGCACTCTCCAATCGTTTTCATCGAGCCTAGCGTCAAGGTAAATGCGCAATATTATCGAGAAACTATTCCGGACGTTGCCTTGAAGCCGTGGGTAGACGAACACTTCGGTGGCAGGACAAAGACGTTTCAACAGGTCTCGGCACTGTCTCACAAAGCTCGAGTGAACCAATAATGGCTAAAAAACAACGTTCCGAACTTGATAATGTCCCCACAATGGCTCTCAAATTCACCAGACGCGAATCCGATGAATTGGGTATTCTCTTTGAGCCATTTTGAGGAAGATTCACAAGTCTCGAGGCGCTGAAAAAAGCCATTGTCCGCGAGTGGGCCAAAATACCTGAAAGTCACATTCGGGCAGCATTCGAATCGTTTTAGGACCGTCGCAAGGCAATAGTCAGGGCAAAAGGTGGTCTCAGAGAGCAACAGTAAATTCATTCTTAATTTTGTATTATTTTTACACATTTTCTACTTTCAATTGAATAAAAGTAATTTTCCAAACACGTTGTTGAACACGTCTTGATGAAGCCTCCGAGCCTTCAGCTTTCCGTTAGGATCATATAATTTTGCCCCACAAGCATTTTCTAAAAGGATGCCAGCGCAGTCTTTCAGACTCTGGAAGAAATCTCTGTATCTTCTGTTACCTACTAACGAGCACAATATCTGTATATCGCTTTAGAATTAAAGTTACCTTACAAATCTATGAAAGTACAAAATTTTAGGCTCAAAGACGAAATTCTGTACCTCTGTGCTCAATAGACAACCTTGGAATCCCCTGCGGGATGACTAACATATTTGCAAACTGTCATCGGATGGCGAACATCTCCTATTACCAGCGAAGAACTCGAGATGCCCCCCTTAGTATTGAGGCACATTTAACGCTCACTTATCTAGAGTGTATTGGAACATACTTAACCTCTGTCGTGCTTTAACGAGTCTGACTCGTGATGAAAATTTTGGCACAAACATGAATATGACGAGTCAATCTCGTGAATAGATTGTCGGGCCAAACGTAAATATCACGAGCCGAGGTTGCGTACAGATAGTCGGATCAAACATAAACATCACGAGCCTGGGTCGTAATTTAATGTTAGTTTCTATCTGTACGCCACCAGAAATAGTCACGAGTCTCATAATTACTGTTACATCATCTCGCGCATCAGTCTGATCAGTTTACGACACGTTCACGCGTAACACTTGGGCCCGAGTTTCGGCGAGCTAAATGGCACGGCAAGGAGTTAATCATAAATTTAGAGGCATCGGATTTTAAATGGAAATAAACCAACGAAAATTCAATTTGATGAGGAATTCAATTTTTTGTGTAGAATCATTCATCACATTTATTTTTTAAAGATAAGCCTTTTCAAATGTTGGCCGCAACTGCGCCGTGTTTCGGCCACCCGTAAACACCACTTTTGAATGACTTGCTGGAAGGCTTCGGTCGGTATCTTGTGAGTAACTTTAGTAATGTTGGCTCAATCGAAGCCGGTTTATCCACAAAGCATTTTGACTTTACATACCTCTTCAAATAAAAGTCCAAAGGTGTGAAATCACACGATCTTTTGTGGCCAATCCAACGGTCTGAGATGAGAGATAAATTGCTCACCGATACGACGCCGAAGTAAATCCATTGTGTCACGGGCTGCATGGCAAATAGCGCCGTCCGCCGTCTTGTGAAAACCAAATGTTGTGGAGATCACGGGCTTCAATTTCGTTTCGAAAAGTCGTTTATCATGGCGCGTTAGAGTTCGCCTTTCGCTGTTACATTGGCGCCAGCCTCGACTTTGCAGAAATATCTGCCGATGATTCCTTCAGCACGATGGCCGCACCAAATGGCTGTTGCCAGTGGATGTGATGGCTGTTCTTGAACGCCTTCGGGTAGCTCTTTAGCCCAAATACGGCAATTTTGCTTCCTGATGTAGCCATTAAGCCAAACAGGTGTTATTTTGAATAGCCCACTATTTTGGTAGATGCCACTTTTGAAGCGACATTACACCGTATTTTACATTAAGATTTGGGTCTTAAGGCTTTTAAAGTCCAGTTAACGTCGTGTCTTTGCTGAGTGGGTCGTTAAAATGCATGAAAATGATCCGGAATTCCATCGAAAAATCATCTTGAGTGATGAGGCCCATTTCCACCTCGGTGGCTTCGTCAACAAGCAAAATTGTCAGATCTGGGGCTCAAAAAATCCTAGAGTTATTGTTCAAAAGCCTCTGTATAATCAACGTATGACTGTGTGGTGTGGTTTATTATCCGGCTGAGTCATTGAACCTTACGTTTTCGAAAATGAAGCTGGAGCAACAGTTACGGTGAATGGATTGCGCCATCGAGAGATGATTAACGATTTTTTATGGTCGGAATTTTATGGTATTGATCTGGACAACGTTTACTTTCAACAAGATGACGCTACGTGCCACACAAGCAACGAAACCCTTGATCTTTTACGGGAATAACACCACTTATTGGAAAACCCTTTATTTAATTTGAAAGCAGTCACGCGAGATCTGTCAAGAACTCCTATTGGAAAAAGTACCTCCAATCTGATCACCTTTTGCAAATCATATCTTCTCATGCAATCCTTTGAATCTTTTTATCTTGCCCGATTTCCCTCTTGTCCTACCGCAATATCGAATTATCACTCGCTAGATAACCTCAACCATAACACTTAATGGGCTCTCCAATTTAGGCACAACTTGGTAATACAACTACCACTACAACAATGGTTATATCTTTAATATCAAACCAGCCAAGCAAATTAAAGCCCATTTGCCGTTGCAAGTAATTTTCAATGCAACTTTGTAATAGTTGGGCTCCTGTGTTGTAGTTGTTGTTGTATTGCACATTTTGTTGTGTTTTATATGCCTTTAATGTTCCCACTTTAGCTTCCACCTTTGTTGTTTGATATTTAAAAACGTTAATAGCCTCAGCCCACGGGATTTAACTAAGGAAACAAACAAAACTACAACTACTAAAATAGCAATAGCCCAGCAATAACAATACCAGCAACAATAGCTACAAATGGCAATAAAAACACCTAAACAAACCATACAACAACATAAAAAGCCCAAAAGCAAACAAATGTGGTGGAACAGAACTTTTTTTCATCGCGTTTCAAAGCCACTTCGTTTGTGTTAAGGGAAGAGCGCCCTTTTTTGCTTCCTTTAGGAGCTGCTGTTTATGCTGGTGCTGATGCCGCTTACATTTCCCTACGACCAGCTACTTGCTATTTATTTGTATATTTCTTGTTTATTTGCTTGTTTGTCGAAGCTGCTTTCATTGTTGTTGAGTGTGCGAGGAGGAGGTTGTTCGCTGCTGGTGGCTGTTGTTCCTGCCACTTTACAATAAAGACAGTAAACAGCAGCAAGTTAAGAACAACAATAAAGAAAACAGCAACCAGCACAATTCGCAAGCCATACACACACACATACATAGGATTACATCTACATGCATACGCGCATGCTGGTATGCTAAAAGGACCCTTTTCTTGACTTGACAGCCAGCTATAGCCATGCGCCCCAGCTGACTAAAGCCAGAGAGGGAGAGAGAAAAAGAACGGCTCCAATGGCCAAACTGATCGACCTCTTGAACTCGTCGCCATGAACACGCGAGCTGCTTTGCGGCGTATTTGGTGTTTCTCTGTTAGCCAAAAATGGTCGATAAGCAGCGCGATAAGGCGTTGACGACGTGTAAGGTGATACAGCCGCTAGACTCTCATACAGCCGCTGGTCTCATATGTTTGTATGTATGTAGATATGGACACATCGGTGGCTAACATTGGCGACAATTGTACAAACACAAGCCATTCATGCAGTACACATGTCGCTACATTTGTGCGTAGATGTCCAAAAATGTGCAGGTAAAGCGGCTCCTTTGAATGTCCAAATTGAGTCTTAAGCGCTAAGGGAGTTGTGTGCCAAAGTTTTTACTAAAAATAAGCCCATATGCGTGATGTTTCCTTTTTACACTTTTTAATTGTGTCTTTCCTTTCCTTTCTTCGCAATTTTTTTTTGTTTTGGTTTTTTCTTAATCAACAGCCTGCTGGGCTGTGAGTGGTTCGCGGCTACCCGCAGCGCCGGCTCAAGTCTCATTTGCTTACTTCGTTGCGCATTTTGCGAATTTATTATATGGACTTCATTTCAATATTTCCTTGATATGCTTATTAACTTCGACTGTGAATACTTTAATTTATGAAGTCTGTTGGTGGAGGTGAATGAAGGTCCTTATTTCAAGAAATTAATAAATTGTGGCATGCTGAGTCATTTTTTTTTAATCCTAATTAGTTTTTCAGACTTTACCTATGAAGAATAGGTTCACGGTAGCCCCAGCAAAAATTTTTTATAACATCCTTAGTTTGCTTTGTAAATAGATTCTACATATTCTCTGATTCGGTATAACAATCGCTCAGTTTTTCTTGCGAATGGTTTCTATTCTGATTGGGTACAATAATCGCTGTGCAATCCTATGCGGGTCTTACTGGTAAAAACTTATTACTTAACTGGAGCTTTCAACATTTAAAAAGTATTTGGTGTATTTGAATTTGATATTTCCATAATATTTCATAAATTTAAGGCATTCGGGATTCCGAAATTTTCGGAACTGTCTACTTAATCCAATAAAAAATCATAACTTGCTTGTTTCTGGTTTTAGCTCGTCTCGAAACATTCCGAAATTTCGGGATCCTGCAACTTTTCGGGATCTGAGATTATAAAGTTAATTATGCGGAAAATGTAAATATGTGGAAAATGTTAATAATAATTTTGTAGAAGATTTGAAACCTCAACGCGGGAACGCGAGAGCGAGGGAGATATCAACAATTCTTCCAATAG